>BROE01000018.1:9057521-9112299 GCA_036571765.1 Plecoglossus altivelis | reverse complement strand
AACAAGGAGATCATATTGACATGTGCGACATTCCGATTTCCTTACAATGCATAGCAGAAATTCTTCTCATATTAACCCCAGATGCTCCTTGCCATACTTTTATCATTACGCACACAAAGCTCAGCACTCGGTCTGTCTAACTTTGTCAAGCATTTTGCCTTGACTCCTGATACAACACAAGAAACGTCGGTATCAATTGTTTTTGTCAAAAGGGGTTGTTATGTTGTAACGTCTTGGTACGAGGCACGGCACAGTAACCTAATTTCCAATGAGATCCTTCTATACGAGAAATTATTTCACACATGTTAATCCTTCTGTCAGGCACAGACTGTCAAGTAAACAATTGAAAATGCAGAGTACATTCTGTATTCGTCCATGCTGTTTTGTCCAAGAATAGTAGTCCAGGGATAAGTACACCGCAGAGAATAAAACGCTCCTTCTAATGAATAGACCATTCCGGTTCTTTCCATCATGTTTGCAGTGAAAGCCCATATCCACCTGGGAGCTCCTGTGTGGGGAGAGTTGGATGCTGAAGGGCAGGCGCTTTCAGAGGTGATGACAGGACCCCAGTCTAAGCAGACATCTGTAGCTGAGACTGCTGGCCCAGAGACCCAGGTTCTTCTTCCAGGGCTCTGGCCTGCAGCGTCCTCCCCCCCCCCCCGCCCCCCTCCCTCATGGCTTCATGGCTACTTCCAGGCACATGTCTGGCAGCCAGGGCCTGTAAAATGTAAATGTTCATGCCATGTGCTTGTGTTTTTCCCCCCCCCTAAACAGTGAGTGGCAGCGTCATGGAAATAGCAGGGTAACACAGTTTATGTTCGTTGTGTTACCCAACCATAGTGAACATGTGAGGGAGGGAGGCAATGTGAGAGGGATATTGGTTTAGATCCACAGTTGAAACTACTGTACCTCTGGCTGAAGGCAACAGTTATTCGTGAATAGCAACAGGTTGCTAGTGTTACCTCCATCGGATGACAGTGAATCACCGTTGCTCAGGCTTGACTGTAGGACACAGATGGTAGGAGTCAAGAGTGGGCTTAAAACTAGGGCAATACTAGTAAAGGGTAACTGGTTATTCCCTCTTTAAAAAATGCTCGAGCAAAAAGTGACCATATGAAAGCTGAATAATAAACATTGTATATTAATGGTAGTTTGTTCGTTTTGGGGGAGGAATACTTCCCAAGAACTGTTATGTGAACAACGTGGGGTATTTACAAAAGACATGTAAGTTGGAGACGTCTACAGGGAATTCTTGATTGATATACCTTGAAGGAGCAGTAATTAATGGTGAGCTCTTCCTCTGGTTTGAAGAGAGAGGAAGAGGGAGGGGTGAAGTCAGGGCGAAAGCAACGATTAGGCCTAAGCTACGACGCCAGGCCTGTAAGAGCACTCAAGCGCCCCTGAAGCCCCATCAATCACATGCAGATAAAAGGGTTGAGCGCAAGGGCCATGTTTGACTAAAGGAGCACCATAAGATGGCTCATAAACTACTTCCTCCTGTGTCAGCCAACTGAGGTGGTGGTGGGAGGTGTGCGTGTGTGTGTGGGGGGGTGCATCATTTCTGGGTTCAGCTCAGTGAGTATGACGTTCCTGCTTGGGTTGAAAGGATTCTCATTCAATCGGCAGACAGGCCTCTGTGAGAAGGTCCGACTCTATAAAGGCGCACGCTGCATTGAGATTTCATTAGGGCCTAGAATTACAAACAGACGTGTCGATCGCAGCTTTCCTTCGAGGGTTCCAGATGGAATGAAATGTCATGACAATAGTTCCGAGCATGAGAAGATGTTTTAACAGGTGTTTTGAGAAACATTCATACAGTCCATATAAGACATTCACAATAACTATGAGAGCACGTCAATAATTGTTTTACTTTCAGTACAGTAAAAGGATAGTCGTAAAATTGATTTCATGAATTAGGACATGTCGCTTTTAGATCCACAACCAAACAGGAGGTAGGTAACCTGTATCTATAATATGCAGACAGCTAATCTCAAGAGAAGAGCTGCAAAGTAATTTATTTGGATTTTTTGGAGTTGTGGGGTCACAGTGTGTGTTTGGTGAGTAGACCTATTTTCCTTGAATGATAAGACCAACAACAGACTGTAGACAGCCTTGCCTCCCTTTTTTCCCTCTCTTGTCCTGGCTGGCTTAGTGGCTGCAGGTGTGACTTTAGACAAGGAGCCTGTTCTCAGGGTACACGATGACTCAAAGGGGTTAGTAGGGAGGAGAGTTGAGCCTCTCTGTGAGAAAACATCCTCCTCCTCAAGCAATTGCGTATCTCAGACAAAAACAGAATGATTTCAGCTGTTACCAGGTCAACATCTGTTGGCAGATCACTGCTGAAGTTCCAGCTACTATTTCAAATATTTCCTCCATTATTCTTTTTGAATTGCTCTTGTTACCATTTTGCCATGTACTAATCGGTGGGTTCAATTATTCAACATATTAACATTGGTTCAGCTACTTTATTTGGAATCGGATGTTTTTTGCCGAAGCCCTAATTGAGCGAACAGGTCGGACAGCTGTTTCGTCCCATCTGTGTCTCTGACAGCCATGTGAAGGTAGGGGGGCCTGTGAAGTCAGTCCCGGTGGATATTGAGTAATCCTGCCTCTGTCTCCTGACAAGGAGCCAGCCCACCTGCAGTGCACCTGACACTGCCTCCAAACAAGAAAGGAGTCACGTTAAACATTTATGATCAGCCATTAAAAATGAAACCCATCAAACAGCTCTGGGAGAAAGCAGATGGTGATTATGATCTGCCATCCAGAGGGGTTGGTGTATGGCTCCTCTAACGTCATGTGACCACGAGGCCTCAGTTCACCTTGACCTTTCTCCTCACCAATGCAGAAACCACCAATAAAGACATTAACTGAGATTGATTCATAGAAAGCAGGGATAACCAATAACAAAGCCATTCAATGCAAATGGGAAAGTATTTGTAGGCTCCATTCAGCAGTGCGAAAAAGAGCGTGAGCCGGAGAAGCTGAGAGAAGAAAGGAAAGAGGAAGAGATTATAGAAGACGCAGCTGGCAAAGACAACAGTTAAATTTAGCTGAAGTTCAGTTGGGCAAACGCAAGATGCGATATAATATTCTCGAGATTGCAGGGCACGGAAACCACATTAGTCTTAATTCCGTGAAAACAAGTCAAATGTCTTTATTATCTCTGCTTGTGAGTGCTTATTTTCTTTCACCGAAGGTAAACCATTGAAAGATTTCAATTTTCAGATTTCTCACCCCATTTGTTTAAGGAACTTGTCTGGATATCCATTTATGTTGTTACATTACACGCATTACATATTGCATAACATATTGCATTATGATACAAACCCGTTGAAATGAGGGTTGGATACAGCTACCAGAGGGACATAGAAGCACTGTGTATGTACAGTAGTATGTAAAATAAGGATTACTTGGCATTAAAACGGCACATTGAATATAATATGTGTGGGACACAAAGCTAGATTAGCAGGTGCTATGTTGACACATAAGCAGGATGCCATCTGTCTGTATAAACATTTTGTACATAAATCATTACATATCACACCATGTGGAAGTCATCTTAATTAGTTCTTTTCTCCAAGTATTGCTGTGGAAACCTTTTAAAACATGTAATTCTGATACCCTAATTACTATAAATAGGTTAACCCCAAAAGCTTTGTCAAAGTGCAATGGATTCTTTATCCTGTTCGGACCTGAACAATAAACACAATTATATGTGTGTGTGTGTGTGTGTGTGTGTGTGTGTGTGTGTGTGTGTGTGTGTGTGTGTGTGTGCATGTGTGTGTATAAATGAGAAAGCAGAATAGCGGTTTGTAAATCATTATACAAACACATAATTTGCACTGCTCTGCAAGATATAACAGTGCTGCGATTTGAGGAGAAAAGTTTCAACAGCAAATCAAAGTCCCGCCAATTTAATTAGGCTTCTGTGACTCATGGTGTTTAAAGATATTTTGTTTGTCTGCGTTTTTAAAGCATTCTGGTTGTGGTAGGGGGAGCATTCGTTTGTGTTACAAATGAGTCCTTGGCACGTTTGCAGAGAAGTATTGTCATTGCTGCATCTGCCAGAAAAAACAAGAAGAGACCAGAACGCAGCAGTACAGCCAGGCACTGAAAGCAGCTGCACCCAGAACCCACCAACACTTCTGACAGACACAGGGAACATGAGCCAAAGCCTGGCAACAATCACCTCAACCTGTCTATCACATAGATGACAGACGATAAATGAGTCATCCGACCATCTCATTGGCTGTTCAGCTGATTACCTGATAGCCAGGGACCGGTCACTGACAGAAACAATGGACCACCTGGTTTCAACACTACGAAAAGAGAGCAACAGTAGAAGGAGCGTTTCTTGATTCAAATAACTATTATATAAATGAGATGCACAGTCTATCTATGAGTGAGAGAGGACAGTTTGTAACACAAAACCAATTTGATTCCGAACTGTGTGGCCTAATTGTAGATTGTTATGTAATTTGGTCACGCAAGAGCAAGTGATAAAAGTTACTACAGGACAGCTGCCATGACATCATAAAAATGAGCCATGCAAATATTAGATCTGGGAATGTTTATGCCATTCTTAAGTTACTGAAGCTTCTCAGTTTACCCACTGGCCAACTCATGAGTGCCCTTCACCTATTTCTGCTATGTTCACACATACGACCCCCACCGCCCAGGGCATGGTGCCCTTACTGGCTCTCCTCCAGAGACTACAGCAAGAGTGCAGCTCTCATCTTTTGAATGTTCATTCAGTCATTCTGTCACCCTTTTCTAGACATTGTTTTCACACCCGGTACTAAAGCAGTATAGAAGGTTGGTTCCTAAATAGTCTGTATGTAGGGCGACAGCATGTTCATTCGGTCCATTGGAACACATCAGAACTGGTCTCGTAGGAGAGGACAAGTCTGACAACTGACTGGTGATTTAGAAAACATAATTGTTTTCTATGAGGTGACGGCTAAGGGATGCCTTCAATGTACTTTAGTCTGGACTTGGTGGGTTGTTGCTTGGTAACAGACTGCTACCACTTCAAAGTCCCTTGTCGGAGCATGAAAAGCTGCTTTGGAAAAGCTTCAGAGGAGACAGTCATTGGACCCTGGGACATGGCTTGCAACATGTTCCCCTCTGTTCCTGTAGGTTCAGAGCCTCCCCCTCTGAGGGAGTAGTCTCTGGGGAGCAGAAGGCGGCAGGTCTGGCGTCTGGAAACACGTCTGTCTGACTCTGATGGCAGAACCGTACAGACGGGAAAGGCTGCACGAGGCAGAGTCATGAGAGGCCAAGTTAGAAACTGAAATCTGTCAACTCCATCAGAGCCACCAACAATCACACTGTCAAGATGGCCAACATGGAGCCCAGACCCTTGCTAATCATGCCTGCAAGCACATTTCCAGTGAAAAAAAAGACAGTCGAGTGGCCCTGTGTCATAGCATTTATACGCTAATGTTTTTTTTATGTCATGCATGCGTTCCCTGCTTTATTCATTTAAAAATTAAGATCTATTTTAGATAGATATTAATAGAAAAATCACATTTGCTTGTTTCCCACAAAATAGCCTACTGATTTAAGGACATTTGTGTTGTATTATTTTTAGGAGGCCAAAACCTTTGTATGTAGAGGTGCTTGTACATTAGAACACATATTACTAGGATATCTGGAATGCATTTTATGGGAGAGAGTACCTCATACAAAGCCCTTCTTTGTTCCCTGTAGTTAGGTCTGCTTAGTGGAACAATACTTTTTAAAGTCCATTCAGGGAAATATTATTGTAAAGTTATAATCCAAACCTCTAGGCCTTATAGGAAAAGTCTATTAAAAACAATAATGTTTTTCATAGATTCAAGATTAGTGAAATATTTGGCACATCAATCTACAAGGTCCACCATTGGAATAATATTGCATTGTGTGTCCTGTCGTGCTGGCTGTTTACGTATTTTTTAAATTGTCCAATAAATTCGATCAATCAGTCAACAGACTGCTCTCCCCGCTGTGTGCTATAAAGCACGAACATGTCCCATTCTGTTACTCAGCCAGGCTGGCACATGGGTCATCACTGCCCCCCAGGACAAATTGGCGCATGCTGCTTCCTGGGCATTGGCAAACATGAGGGCTTATGCACTATTTATAACCACTTATTAGAGAAGACTGTTTTCTTAACGAAACTGAGAGAAATGTTAAGGCAGGATGAGAAAAAGAGAACTTGTCGCCAACCAACCACATAGCGTCATAAATTTGCCTACTCTAATACCATGAGACAATGCATCATGAATTGCTCAAACATCTTGCTCTAAAATGCATCATCCTAAAGAAGTACTTAAATAGGCTACGTGATCCAAATGTGTGAAACGGGAATTCGCGTAGGAATGCTTATGAAAGCAAAGTTGAGAAAATCTCAGAGCAAGGTCATCCCCAATCAGTCCAGAACAACATATATTTTCTTATTCAAACAAGGCCTCGACAAAATATTCATAAACAAGCGGAAAAGTACCTAGTCTGATGTCACTGTGACTACAGCACCACCGAGTCACTTTCCTGTGACTGTGTTCTCCGAACTATCAAAGAAACTCAGATAACGCTTTGCAAACCGAGAATAGGGTGTGTCCCCTATGTAATTCAAGTCCATATACATTGGTATACTCAAGAACGGTATTTCAATGTAAATGTATGCTAAAGACAATAACAATGAAAATACATTTTGTGGAAGCAACTGTTTAGAAACCATTGATTAGCTAGATTATGCCAGCCCACATCTTACTGATATCAAGGATAGTCAATGGATCGTAATGTGGTTTTAGTTATGTTCAGGCCTACATCAGTGGCGTCCGGAGACTCAAAACATGGAGAGGAAAGGAAGAAAAGCAAGTTCGTACAGTGATCCAACTAGCAACATGATGCCAATCTACAGCTGGGACAATGTAATACAGTGCCTGACTTGGATCTCTTTCCCCAAAATTGACTAATATCAAATTACCATCATGCTGTCAACCATACTGTTGACCTATGTGGTATTGATCGCATTACTTCGGGAAAGAAAAACTGTGGAAATTCGTTCAATCACCATTTAATACAGTTCTGAATGTACTGTGCCTTTAAGATGAGCACAGCTGAATTAGAGGCCAATGTCAAACATCGATTCGGCTTGATTATATTTAGTAACTATAGTAGACCCAAAAGTCAAATAAATTCAGAAATATAAAGTAATACACAACGCTTTATCATGCAGCACCTAATCTGTTAAACGTTGCATAGGCTGAAATCCGAAACTAGCTACAGGAGTTAATGTTTATAGCTAACCATGTTAGCTAGCTAGCCCAGAGAACAGACGAGAAGACCGGCGAAGTGGATCCCCTTGCTCATGCAAGGAACTATGTCAGAAGGAAAGAGAAAATTGCCTTCAGCCCTTGAGTCAGCAGATCAGGCGAAACGAGTAAGGCCAGTGCCCCATTGTGAGAGTGGTGATGTCCTCGTGAAGGATATTAGTCCTTATTTTAACAAAGGGGATCCTTGCAGACTTGGAGAAGACTTTTTCAACCAGCCATGTGTTTGTTTGGCTAAAGCCTTTCTCGGCAAGGTATAGTCTTATCACCAACGTATTGTACCCACGTAATTATCATGGTGGCGGTCAGAGGTGCTGTTTATTGTCATGGTTTAGCCCAAGCGGATGCTTTTATCAAAGCAACGTATAGAGCCCCATGTTTGATCTTTGGCTATCATGATCTGCAGTCAAATGTTTTTCCGTTGAGTTACATCCTGTTAAGGTCGGCTGGACCAAAACATGAGTAGACATAGTCATTGTTTCCTTGCTCATAAACATATAATAATGCATGTGCATCCGGACCACTTTCCTGGAGGCATATAATAAAGTCTGCAGGCCATATTCTGCCAGGCTACATACAGACTGGGTATTACACCTGTGATCTTCATTCATCTCTACGGTTCATATAATTTTCTCTACGTCACTGATTTTACCTACAGATGTAAGCAAGCAACAACGACAGATGCAGTTTCCCCCCCTCTGTGATTACCGAATTTGCACACCCACGCCATCTTCTGGGCTTATAATACGCTCTCCCATGTCGCTTTGTAATCCTCCCATCCCCAATACGCTCATACATTTGAAATGTTTGGGGATACTGTAACACCGGTTTGTATCTGTTGTCTTGGTGCCAGGTATTGGTGCGCCGATGTGCAGACGGTACTGAGCTGAGAGGCATGGTGGTGGAAACTGAAGCCTATCTTGGCGGACAGGACAAAGCGTCTCACTCAGCCGGGGGGAAGCGCACAGAGAGGAACACGGCAATGTTTATGAAGCCGGGCACAATCTATGTGTATTCCATCTACGGCATCTATCTGTGTATGAATGTATCCAGTCAAGGTAAGGGTACCATACAAAGGTTGGTCTTGAAAAGTGTTGAACGCGACCTCGTAAAACCGCATGAAGTCGTCCAACTATCCGAAAATGATGTAACGTGTTTAGAAGTGTTATCTGTTGGAAAACGACCTCATTAAAGCTTGAAATGTTTCTCATTAATGGACTATATGAGGCCTAGCCTAAATGCTGCTGTTTTTTTCAGTCGACATTAAGAAAAGGCCAAGAGGAAGGAGACAGAGTGGAGCCTGCAGACTGGTTGTGAATTGTTTTGTTTTTTTCCGTTGCAGGGGAAGGGGCTGCAGTTCTACTCCGTTCTCTGGAGCCCATTCAAGGCATGCCCTTCATGAGGCAGCTGCGAGCGGCCAGACGGAAGGAAGGAGCGCGACCTCTCAAGGACAAAGAGCTTTGCAACGGACCCTCCAAACTGTGCCAAGCTCTGGACGTCCCCCGCGGCTTTGACCGCAGAGACCTGGCCTCCGACCCCGAGGTGTGGCTGGAGAGGAGCTCCCAGTCGGCGCCCCTGGACGTGGTGACAGCAGCCCGCGTTGGCATCGAGTCCCATGGCGAATGGGCCACCAAGCCCCTGCGCTTCTATCTGCGAGGACACCCGTGCGTGAGCGTGGTGGACAGACAGGCAGAGAGGCTGCCTCTGGACTGCAGCGCTGTTCATGACCTGGTTCCCTCAGTGGAGGAATGTAACGCTGACACAGGACAGAACTGAAACTGTCAAACATGTGGACAGGAGATTGTCTTGATTTAAGCCCATGTTTCTGTTACACTGTGTAAGCAAGCATACAACTGACAGCTTACAGTCGTCTTCTTCTGAACTCTCTGATATGTTGTTCACTTATTCAACACATGGGCATGGTTATCAATTTTCCCACAATGCTCAGTGGTGGAATAGAACCAAGGTACGCCCATGACCACATGTTTAGATAAGCAAATACCACAATTTGAGATGTGCAAACGGAAACATTAACTATGCAGAAATCTTAACTAAGGTTCTAAATATTTTCTTTGTCAACCCTCCAAAATTGATTGAGGGAAAAGCAATACATGAAGTCATTTGTTGCATTTTTCTTTTCAGGGTCCAAAAGATTTGGGGGTATTAACTGAACTCTGTTCTTTTTCCTTGATGCATAATCCTTGTAATCAACCCAACTGAGCTAACTAAATGGCCTACTGACAATTCACTTTCTGTACCTTCAAGCATACACTGTAACGAATGCCTTGGCGTCACTTCAGAAACCCTCAAAATCTTCTCTTCAACATCACAGATGTTTAGAATGTTCCCCTCCTCTCAAAGCAAAAACAGCTCGTCTGATGTTAGGCATCTTCTCAGTCTTCGTTTTGCTGTGGCACTCTAGAGACTCCAGGGGGAGGAAGGGGAGGGGCCTGTTGGAGGGGGGGGGGGGGGGGGCAGCCTGCGGACTGGACTGATCGTTACAGCATGTGCCCACCTCTGCTGCGTTTCCTACAACGCATCAACCACATGTGACGACCACAGTCATTTCAGAGGTTCATCAAGCACAGTCATCGACCTAGACAGCTCCTTGGTAGCAGCACAGCCAATTTATGTAATCATTTAATGACGACATGAAGAAAACAGCAAGGACACAAAAATAGTAAACATAAAACAGAGCATTAGTTAACGCAGGCAGACTCAGTCCATGATTTTAAAGAGCAGTAGATGACGTTTCTGTACAGTGGCATACATGATCACCCCCTTAGCGATCAAGAAATAATGAACAGTCAGTCAAAAGCAGCGTCATGGTCAAATTGTCCAAGTGTCCAATAGCAGGGCATTCCGAGACGGTGTCTTCCTCACCAGTCCTATTCCAGAGGGGACTGGAAGAGGGAGATGACCGGGTCCTCGTGGTTGGTGACCACCAGCACGCTGCGGAACTTGTCGAAGAGCGTCTTGAGGTGCGAGCGCCTCATGTTCTCGTTGTACATGATCTCCTCCAGGTGGTGGTGGCCTCGGAAGTAGTGCAGTAGCCTGGAGAGGGGGGGGGAGGAGTCCAACCAGCATAGGGCAGAGAGTTAATCAGATTCTCCCTACAACAATGAACGGAGTACACCTTCTATGAGGCAGGACATTAATTGTACAGTACAGTACTGTACAAATTGCATTGCAGCGCGTAACTGAAGGTCTGCTCTACCGCTCCCTCACGCAAACTGTTCTGTCAACCCCTTTGTTTTTCAGTCGAAAACCACCTTGATTCCCCAAAACACAAAGCAAAGATTTATGTTTCCTTCAAGATCTCTGGACTCCTCCTTTGTAGACTTGGTTAGGCCGGCTGACACACAGCAGAGGATGACAGAGAATCAGCACCGCACAACGTCATTGTCCTAAACCACAGGGTTCCATCGGCGCCAAGGACCTGACGGCCTACCTGGCGAACATGCGCAGGTCCTCCGGGTTCTGGGCCGCTGGGATGCTGAGGATGACCTGGCGCTCCTGTTCCGTCAGACTGGCCAGCAGGGTCTCCGTCATCCTCTTGTTGAGGGGAGAGTCTCCCCCAGGCATCAGCTCAGCGCTCGAGTTCTCCATGCTGGGGCTGGTCAGGGTCATGTCGTCACTGCTGGCTACAGACAGGAGACAGCTGATGATCAACCCGGGACAAGGAGCTCAGAACAGTTTGAGGCTCGCTGACCAACCGTGGACCTGGGAGTGGCAGCTGAATGAGGAGGGACTTACTTGGGGACCCGAAGCTGAGGGCGCTGGGAGTGCTAAGGCTGCGGCCCCCCACCCTGGCCGTCAGGGGGAGCTCCTCTTCCCGCTGCCCTGGCTCATCCTCACTGGGAGGCACGAGCAGGCACACGTAGGTGTGCAGCTGGATAAGCAGGCGGTGCTGCAGCATCCACACCACCATCTGGATGAGCTGGGCCTGGACACGCAGGGCAGGGGAGAGCAGGGGAGGACAGGGGGAGAGAAGAGCAGGATAGGGGGGGAGCAGGACGGGGGGGAACAGGGACAGGGGGGGAGCAGGACAAGGGGGGAGCAGGATAGGGGGGGAGCAGGATAGGGGGGAGCAGGACAGGGAGGAGCAAACCAAGTCACAGGCATCCTTACAGAAAGAGGGCCAGTGAAAAATGTGCTGTGGAGCAGTACATACTCAGCTTTTCACCACTGTCAGTTTGATGTGTTTCAAGCATCCAAAGACTTCCAGCTGAACCCAAAATAGGGTCATAATGTAGCTCGTGTTCTGATCTTGTTCTCATAAATAATGGACACGTTAAAGGACGCCCATGTGACCAACTGCTTTATATCATTTATAACCTCCACTTAGGCAATGTCTGACCGGGATGGAGCGGGAACATTCCTGTCTCTGCCTCTCAGACCTGCTCGCTTCACTTCAGACTTAAATAACCCTCCGGTTCAGTTTTGATCTACCGTTCTTTTGAACACTCACCTCCTGTACTGGAGCATCCAGAGGGTTTCGAAACTCTGCCAGGGAGACCGGCAGGGAGAATTTGGCCAACATGGTGGGAAGCTCATGACCTGGAAACTGCTGGGCAAACTGCTCGGCTAATAGCGAGTACCTAGGGAGAGGAGACATTCACCATAGTAAAGCCTGCACTTCCACGTCCGCTTCGCGCAATTTGCACGCAGCATTCTTGACAGCTTCATTCAAGATATATTGGGTTTACCAGACATATGATCTGGAAAATAGCATTTAAGATTACGGGTAATCTTCCTGACAGCTAGGATGTGATTTTCAAACCCGACAGGCTGTCTAGATTTCCTGGTTGGTTGGGCTCCTGTCATTCTTGAGCTCTCCCTGGGTGATGAGGCGTGATAGCGATGCAGGCATAAATGGAGCAGAATGAAAGAAAGAGGGAGGGAGGGAGGGAGGGAGGGAAAGAGGGAAAGAGAGGGAAGGAGGAAGGAAGGACGATGGGACAAAACTCACAGGCCGATGTTGGCATGTGGGGACAGCATGTAGACGTTGTTCTCACAGAGAGGGTAGACAATTATGGCCTTGCCCCAATATACCAGGTGGGCTGCGATCTGAAATATCTGCACAGAAACATTGCTAAGTGACTATTAACATAGCAATGTGAAAAATAGCAAAGTTCCTCATTACCTATATGATTCCTGCTAAGTGCCTCAAGTCCAGTAGATGGCGCTATGCCATGGCAGTATGCCATCTACTGACTCCATCTGTTGGGCATCACTTAGTACTACTCAGTTTGATCTACTTTTCCACATTAAGAGGCATTACATGCCCACATAATTGTGAGTAGATGTTGGCAATGATGTGAATCTTCATTTAAGCTAATGGCAAACCACTTGCAACTGTGCTGCACGGAAACTTAACCCATGTTGTGACGCATGAGATTCAGCTCAGGACATTCGATCTGGAGATGGACAAGTGACGTGACGGTGTTCAGTGTGAAGGTGGACGCTGGGGTGTCACCGGACCTGGAGCAGGGCCAGGTCTGCATCCTGGGCCAGCTGCTGGAGGTTCTTGACTGCAGAGCAGGTCTTGATCAGACGCACCAGAGCAGGGGAGCAGTCCAGCGGCAGCTGGGCCAGCAAGGCCTTCTCACTGTCCAGCAGCAGGAGAGCATGGTAGGGCCTGCAGAACAACACAAGTCACTGGCTTTCTCCATGAAGGAGAGCGCGAGCATTCCTCTGTTATTTAAGATCCAGCCGCAACAAGTCAGTATGATGAGCAGGTCATCCAACAACACACCGACTAAGTGACATTCGACTAGTGACATCATCTTATATGTGGCATCCTTATATTGCACAATATCACTGAAAAGAGCAGAGAATTTGCATGTAGGATGGTGTTTTAGCGGGCTACCACAAGGTGGCACTGTATCACAGCACAGCCACTGTAAACGTCACATCAACCTGCCTACCAGAAGAAGCCACAGTAAGACCCTCAACAGCGTATAGAGGTGGCCGGTAGACTGAGAGATATCCAGCCGTAAAGCCCAAACTAAAAGCCCCCCCGCAGACGAACACCATCACACACACACACACACACACACACACACACACACCTTATGGCTTTCAGGCTGCGCTCCAGGGCTTCTAGAGGGATGTGGTTGCCTCCCACCCTGTGGATCTTGTGAGGCAGACAGAAGCTCACCTCCAGCCAGTTGTTGATGTGAACTCGAACCACCCCTGTTGTGCAAAGGCTGCAGAACCGAACAGAGAGAAGGGACAGCTGCGTCACGCCACCGCTGCCCGTTAAGCAAGAAGGGTGGTGAGGAGGTGCGGAATGACGGGTGCGGGGTGTTTGTTCTTACACACCTGTCGTACGCCTCTTTCAGGTCCCTGGCCAGTTTGCATTTGGGAAGGATCTGTCTGAACGGGGACTGCGGGCTGCCGTCTGCTAACATGACAGATGCAGACAAACGCCATTACAAACCTGTGTTTGACCACGCTGCCTCACAGGGACTGGCCTAGCATGCAGGCCTGCATTGGGAGGGTGTTGTGAAGGGCTGGATGGCTTGGTTTAGGAGGAGGAGGGGTTGAGTTGTGTGTGCACGGCAGGGTAGGAGGCTCACTTTCTGTCATGGTGGTGACCTCATCCTGAACGGCCAACATCAGCTTGGCCTCTCTGGTGAGGTACTGGCATCGCCTCTCCTCGTGCTGCAGGGCAATGGCGATGCGGCGGGATAGGTTGTGCATACAGCTGATGACTGAGGGGTCTGCGTTGGCCTGAGGAGGACGGGGGGGGGTCAAGAATAACTCATGTTTGCGCTTGATCAACTTATTGAGCAGCAAAATTAGGGTCAGTGCATACAGTGTATACAGTACAAACCGTATTCATAGATACCCAAAACACGCTACACTCGCTTAGAAATCAATAAATGATTCATTCCCCCATTGTCTTTCTATCCCCTGAGACTTATCCCTTCTAGAGTCTATAGGTCATCATAATTAACCCAATAGCTTTACAAAATACATTCAATATACGTTACAAATGCTTGCTAACTAATATTACACTATGTGTGTACTGTAGAACAAGTTGCATCTACTGTAGAACAAGTTGCAGTTGGCATGGAAGAGTTCAAACTTACTAGCATAGCTAGTGATAGAACTTTAGAGCATTTTCCACTGTGATCCAACGACATGAAACATTTGGTATTTTGTCAAGAGAGCGTATCTGCCGAGTAAGACTTAAGGTTTTATGCCAGGGAACATCCTAGAGTTGACGGACAGATAAGGTGGTTGGAACATAACACCGTGCACTCCTAAAAACCACCCTCTCAGCTGCCCAAGAACAGAGTGAGTCAGCAGTCCACCAAAGCTGAGTCACCCGGGGGCCCAGATGATCAGGGCAGGGTCATGCCACCCTGGACCCCTTGATTACCCCCCCCCCCCCCCCACCCTGTTTCTGTTCCGTTCTCGACTTTCGCGTGGGTGATAACATTCTTGTCATGCCGGCAAGTTCTCACACGTATATACCCCTCCCTTCCTAAGAACACAGTCCTGACCTTGTGCTAACCCCCAACACAGCTATGCCAAGTCCCTATCAAACTGCATGCAGGATAGTATTACCCATGTCCCCAGAACCTACTCAAATACTCTACGTAGTTATTTTCTGTTTTTAAATCACAAAAAAATAGCATTTTAGAGAGAAGACACCCTGAATTGAGGCATCATTGAACTTTTCTACCCTTAAAGCAAACACCACGCTGAACAGGATCATCGTGGGCATCTCCCTCTTGGGCGACGGGTCTGTTTTGGACACCTGTAACAAAGGGGAAAAAAAGAAATCAAACGTTTAGCAAACATTCCATTGAATCGTACAGGTATGGTCACGTGTCACAGGTCACATCTCAAGCGACAATCGTTACGACTAAAGGTGGTCACATGATTTCATCATGAGGGTCTGTAATATGAATAATCATTAAAAAAATGACTAAATACATGTATCTCAAGGACTGGGCCTATTTATATTTTGATAAGTAAAGGACCAAAGAAACATACATTGAAT
Organism: Plecoglossus altivelis; assembly: GCA_036571765.1. Taxonomy (NCBI): domain Eukaryota; kingdom Metazoa; phylum Chordata; class Actinopteri; order Osmeriformes; family Plecoglossidae; genus Plecoglossus; species Plecoglossus altivelis. The sequence continues at coordinate 9,096,960 of BROE01000018.1, read as the reverse complement.
TGAATACAAATGGACCGCATCAAAGAACACAGCCATAATGCTGGGGGACCTTGATATTATATACAGCAATGATCTCCAACCCTGGTCCTTTAGAGCTATCTACCTTTTGGCTTTTGATCCAGGCACAATTATTTGACAATATTTGAAAATAGTAACCAGATCAACCCAATAATTATTAGAATCTGGCGTGCTAGATTACAATCGGAGAGGAAATCTACTGGAATTACCCTGGGAGTTGGACACCTCTGCTATACAGTAGGAATATACTTGAAATAATGAAATAAATGAAATAACAGACAGAATCGAGGCCAACACACGGTAAGGACCAAGCATGTTTATGTATCTTTAGCAACAGAGTAATGATTCACCATTTTCAGGAGGGTGTCTTCGTGTTGATAAGGACTCATTTTAATCTTCCAACTAAATTCGATGACCACATGGGATTCGAGTCAACAGTTTACAGTATAATAATGTAGTCAACCCTTTTGAAAAGTTTACCATGACTACTCAATGTTAATACACAACCATAAATGACCAGACAAGTGTGAAAGCCCTGAAGGGCAAGCAAATAAAATACAAGAGACAAAACTATGAACTTAGTGCCGCAAGTCATACAAACTACAATTCAAAGTATATTCGACACAACACTTCAAAGTCTATCCAATACGCTTCCTGGTTTTAGGAGATCTTTTTGAATGCCATAAATGGTTACCATGGTCAACACAGACTCACTCTCAGGTAATGACAGACATTCAGACTTCTCTTTCCACGCATGCGTAGAATGAACTGACCAGAGTTGCTCAGTGATTCCTCACCTGGATGGTGTGAGGGTGCTGCAGGAGCGTCGGGTGTCCAACGAAACGTACATTGTCTATCTTCAACTCAAACTTTCTTCCGCACATGTCCGATTTGGTAGCCAGGATGGTTGCAAGAATGATGTCTGAGAACCTGATTTGCAAACACAGGAAATACCTTTGTGAGAACAGCAGTTAGTCCAAGCAGAGGTGGAGAAGGAGGTGGAGGAGAGACAAAGGATGAATTAAAGGGACCCAAATTATCGTTTCTTTTCATGGCGATTATTTCTGGGATTTAAACTTGTCTGTACAGCCTTAGACGGATTGGCCTGCAAGGTTCTTGACTGATCAGAGTTTGATAGCAGCTTGTGTGAATCTTTGAGAGAGAATAGAGACAGAGAATAGACCCTCTCTGGTAGAGAGGTAAGGGCTTTGTAAAGGGGAGGTGATGGACTCATGCTGGTTTACGTAGCTCATGCAGCAGGCCAGATCTACCATCAAAACAAAGGGATTACAACTGATTACTTATGGTTTGCTGCAGAATGTCCTGGCTGTATACTTATGTACATACAGTACAAGCACGCTAATTCATAGCAATTAGATGTAAGAATTAGATGGAAAGACCTATAAACTGAACGCACGCTAGCATTGCAATTGATATTCTCAACCGTTTCGAAATGGACAGATGTATTTCCGGTTTCACGGGAACAAAGACAAGCGACGGTTCAAATACAGGATAACACCCGGACGAGCGGAATCGCCGAATCTCCAGCTATTCTATGGGATATTCACGTGATTGAGGCATATGCACAATAGCGAACGTAAAGGAGAAGCTATAGACACAAAACAGGAAGGAAGAGGCGGGGTCGATAAAGACAGGGGTGTTCTAAACAAAAAGAACGTGGTTTAGAATGATTTGGTCTTACCCTGCTACCAACTGTTCGTCAGTTAGTGGAGATAGTTCTCTGAAATGGGAATGGGGCCATAAAAAGAAAAAAGCAAACTAAAGACAAAATGCAGCAGACCATTGGACAGTTTGCACAACAGAGGGACATGAAACAAAAAAAACACACATTGTACTACCTCATATTGAATTGAAAGCAGTGATTAGATATTGCCTTTTTAGTAAATGAGCCTTATCATTATCTTAAATGGAACGATGGGTCTGTTCAATTGGCATGTTTGATTTTTTTTGTTTTTTTTCTTTTGGGAGGGGGGGGGGGAGGAAAGGTCAGGGGGCAGTATTTCCTATTAGATTAGAGGCCTGTTTCATAAAGCAAGTTTACCGAATAGGTTAGGTTTATGTCAATTAGTCTGACTCGTTTTCAGTTGATTCGATTCCATAAAGCCTGATCAATTTAGTTCAAGCTCGATTACTGCGACAGCTGATGCTGCAAAACTAACCTGGTCGGGGGCTTAAGCCAGGCTTAACACAAGCAGATGCTTAAACCAGACGTTCCTGTAACATTGACCTGATGAGGAAGTATGATTTATCACAGACCATCTGGTGTGATGCCATACCCAACATTGCTTTTTGCAACTGTGGAGTGTGATCCACTTTCTACCTCTCTGGGCTGTTTAAGAATAAGGTGCACCCGCAAATATCTCAACTACTTCAACTTGATTCAAAATAGTCCGATTGCATGAAGTAGAATCGGCCATTATGGAACCGCTTTAACCTCGACTGAGTTGTCGGCTTGATTCGAGTCAGGTTTTGGACTTTAATCACATCTTTTTTTTTAACAGGTTTCATGGAACAGGCTGCAGATGGTTTGCTATATTCTATATCTTAGTCAGTGTTTTCTGACTTCCCAAGACACTAAGAATCAAACAAAACATTTTAAAAGCACACAAATGAAATACTGAACAACTGATATGTTGCATACACACATCCTATGACTAGAGTAGCCTTACAGAATATGTCAGTGGTAGAAGTAAATGCATTAAGTAATATACTGACTGAAATAAACCTTTCCTTCAGCCCCTGTAGCAGACATGATCGACAGTCATCTTATGGTTGACTGTCCAATCCATTTTATAGACACGATGTGGCAGTGGGGTGTAAAATATCATATTCTGGCTTTGATTTACACTCATTTAGAGAGTACATTTAAGTTATTCATACCCCTGCTTCTTGGTAATAGTGTGGAAAAAACATCGTATTTTTATATAAAAGACTGTAAAAGAGGGGGGGACCAACACACAGTATTGATGAGCCTGGTTAGCTTACAGTACACAGACTGATTTGGAGGCTAAAGCACAAAATCTAACACGGAAGTCGGAACATTGTTGGAACATTACCTTGAATCCCCATCTTGGTCCTCTGGAACATCTCCTGCTGTGTTCAGTGCATATGGACTTCTCTGTTTTGCTTAAAGACAGAAAGCCATCGTCCGGTTCAAGCGCAATGAGAATGTTAAAGCTGTGGTATTGCAAAGCATGATCTGATTATCTCAGGTTACAGCTAAACCTTTATAGTAATGTTGGTTGGGATACGGTCAACAAAAGTGATAGCACTGCCAAGTTGTAGCCTACTAGTTCGTAAATGGAGTAACATGTTACCTACTATTAATGTTACACAGGACTGTAGCCTACTTACTCGCAAGAGACGACGGACACTCGGCCACCCTTTGGAATGGGTATCGAAATAGCAATTTGTTACCTCGGCTACCCGAACTGACCAGAATAACGCTGATGGGACTTGTCTTTTCACCACTTTTGTTAATATTATTTTGGGAGTGTTTGTACATCGAGTTTCTATCAGCAAGTACCTCATCAGAAGAACAGTGATTGTACATATTACAGCAATGTCGAACACTGCTCATGTTATGTGTTACATCTATTATCGCTACAGTGAAACTTCGGCTACAACTATAGTTCCGCTTCTGATTGTAGCCTACGTAAGTCACTGAGTCAGTCTCAACAGTCTTAAATAATAACACATGGATCATTTGTGTTAAACAGTTAATGTTTATTGTTTTAAGTGCATGTCTATGTGTGTGTGTGTGTGTGTGTGTGTTTGGGGGGGGGGGTCAATATCCTAATGAGCTACGGTGTAACATTGTTAATTCATTTTCATTGTTCATTCATTTTTCTCAATCCCAACATTTTAACACTGATCAGTGCGCAGTCAGTGACCAATCGCGGTTACGTCAGAGCTCTCCAAGGTCCTGACTGAGATCAACCAATGGCCATCGACCAATTGGTAGTCTATTCCAAGACTTACAAATAATGAAGATGCATAGTAGTGTTTGTTTTGGGTATATTTCATCTAATTATGTGCTATTAGCCACACTTTTATGGCCATGTGCTGAGTAAATTAAGAAGCCTGGGATGTGATATATCATATCAGTATGATGATATGTATAATATGAGATATGCAGTATGAGACAAGACTTAACTTAAATTCCGACAGTAAACTTTGCCATTATAGCCTATTATATGTTTATGATAAATGTGTTTAAATGGTGGAATAATAATATGAATGGCACTTAAGTTAGGTCGTCTCTCTTTCAACTGTGGGACAAGACCTGTCACAACATCTTGGTCTACTATCAACCATATACTATCAGGTCTAAATCACTTGAATCACTTCAAAAGAAATTGAGGAGCGTGGCTGACGATGTGCTGTGCAGTCTCCATCGATATAGCCTAGATATGGAGTATGGATTTCTAAATAGGGATTTAAAAAGGTACATTACTTGTAATGCGTAGAATACCATTTCATCAGTTCAACTAAGTTAATTTACATTTAATACCCAGCTAGTAAACTTTTGAAAACCTTAATGGACATTCAACAACAAGAGCTTTGTTGAGTGCATTCGGGCAAGGAGGGCTATGGATCCCTGGTTTGCAACAAGTAAAATGATTACAAATTTGATGGCGCCAATTAACGTTCTCTGTGGCCTTATCTGGCCTTTTTTTATCATTATTAATTCAGCCCAGCCCATTTATTCGACTCATCCAATCGCAAGCTCAGTCTTGAGGACCTCTTTCTCTACTTAAACTTTGCGCATTAAACTTTCAAGTGCGCAAGATTCATAACTTCTACAAAGCACACTTGAGCTAAACTAAAACCAGCAAGATGGTTGAGTGGACGGATTTCGAGCGCTCTACAATCACGAGCATCTTCTCAAAGATGGACTACGACAAAATCGGCCCAAAGGCTCTTTCAAGGTACCACAACATAGCCTATTTTTGATTTCATCTTCAAAATGCGTACATAAACACATGATTCTTTGTAACCGATATAAACAGGAATTAATGTTAAATTTGTACTGTTACTTTGAAATTGTACTTTTTTAGATGCCTGGTTGTGTACCCATGGACACAGAGGTACTTCGGTAAGTTTGGAAACTTGAAAAACGCCGCCGCCATCGCCGGCAATAAGATGGTTGCAGCTCATGGTATCGTCGTCATTAACGGATTGGATCGGGCTGTGAAGAACATGGACAACATTAAAGAAATCTATACTGAGCTGAGCCACCTCCATTCTGACAAACTGCACGTGGATCCCGATAACTTCAGGGTATGGGATGCAATTTGATTTGCCTACATTAGCCAGCCTTTGCCTGTTCCTATATGTATCTGTGTATCACATATTTTAAGTGATAATCTGTTTTGTCTACTTTGCAGCTGTTGGCTGAGTGCCTGACAGTCGTCATTGCTGCAGACATGGGCTCTTCTTTCACCCCCCAAGTCCAGGGCGCTCTCCATAAGTTCCTGAATATTGTGGTTGCCTCCCTGTGCAGCCAGTACTACTAATTTACGAACAACGTCAACTGGGCAAAAAATGTGTCCATAAATCAATAAAAATAATTAGTTATTGAAAAAGAAATTGTTTGTATTTTGTTTTTTTACTTGCACAAGTAAAGTGCACGAGTGCACAAAAGTCCAACATGGGCAATGCACTTTTCCAAAAAGTTGAATAAACACATTTTACAGTCCATACTATTTCATAACGTGTATTTATTTTTGCATTTACATTATCCTTCATAACTTATTTGACTACAAAGATGAGTTGGGCTGATAAAGCATTTCTATAAGGCCTACCAGCCAGAAAATAAGTTGACTCACAGTCCTAGCCAGATAGCATCTCCTAAAGACCTCGCAGAGCTAGTACGTTATGTTATAAACCTTCGTGGAAAATGAAGGTTAATCAATTAAATAAATGGCAATCTAAAAGTAAAGAAATACCCTGAAGACTTAGTACTAGGCTAGGCCTGGTCAAATAAACTAAACAGCAACGAAAGTAAGCTAACCAGTAAGCTATTTATATTAGATTACAATTATAGCATTCCAATTCTGACACGTTATTGTACCTTTGCAATACGGCGATCAACTTAAACTGATCTCTGGACAACACCAATCCTTATCATAGTTTATTTAAATAACAATAGTCTACACTTATGTTTTTTTATTTTAGAAGTCTACTATTCATAGTTGTCGTCCACGAACGACTGAACACATTGGTGTGGCCTCTGAAAGCCATGCAGACTATTCTGCATGATTCTGAGGGGCTAGTGTTAGTGTCTATCGCAAAATATTTTCTGTCTGTGCCCCTAGCCAACTCGCTGTGAATTTATTATTTTTGCTTAATTGCTTTCCTCGGGAAACACTTTACCACCTCCGAGGATCATGTAGTTTAATTGTAATTTGTTAAACTATATGCTCTTCTGGTTTCTACCCATTCACAGTTAACCTGTTTGATTTTTGTAACATATGCTTCATGTTGTGTCTACCGGCAATTATTTTGAGGCTGATCTCGTTGTTCATAGTTCGGCTATTTACCTAGCACTTTTTCTAAATTTCTTTGTTGTAATTCGCTTTAGATACAAGTCTTTGCTAATTTGATAAATGTAAATGTCGTCTAAATGAAACGGGGTATTGTAAAATTGAACTGTGGTCTCCTTGTTCATTAACATCACAAACAATATTTTTGCTATGACCGCATAAAGCTAAAATCTAAAATGAATTGTTCTGGATGTAGGCCTAAGCTATATGCTTTGTATGCCTTTAAGTACTGTTAAAATAAGTAGACCGCAGACAAAAAAAGAATGAAAACCTCAAACGAATGAAAACTCAGGTTCTTTAGTTTCAACATTTATTTAGTTTTGAACTACAGAGTGCCTCTGAGCAATGTAGTCACATCTCTGGAAGATGTTCAGCAGTTTATCGGTACTTCTCAGCCAGAGCCAGAGACAGGGCAGAGAGGAACTTGTCAACAGACACATGAGCCTCTGGGGTGAAATCATCGGGGAACAGGATTGCCAGAACCACAATGATGTTGTGGGAGAAGATCTGCGGAAGGGGCAAAGATGCAAAGATGAGGACGTTTCGAAGTAACAAGTCACAACATTGTACTATATCCAACAATAAAGCTACTTTGCTAACCTTGAAGTTAGCAGGATCCACTCGCAGTTGGAAGGCGTGCAGCTCGCTGAGGTTGACCAGACCATTGGCAAGGTCGTCGATTTTGGCGACGGCTTCACCAACACCTTCAATGATTGTCTTTCCATGACTCCTCACTGGAGCAGAGCCAGGGCTCAGGTCTGGCCAGTGAGAGAAGTAGGTCTTGGTCTGCGGGTACACCACCAGCATTCTGTACGAAAATAATATAAATGCATTTTGAAAGGGCACCCTTATCTTGCATGACTTTTTAGATTGTAGGTCTATGTCTAAACTCTAACTCTTGGTTAAAACAGTTATTCAAAAACAAGTTTTCAATACCTGGACAGAGCATCGGATCCGACTTCTTCGGTTTTAGGGGCAACCTTGGCCCAGAAGGCCTTGACGGTTGCCTTGTCCTTAGAACTGAGACTCATCTTGTTTGTTGTCTTTGACAAATTGAATCTTGAAGTGAAGTGCAGTGACCAGCTCTCTACTGCATGCGTTTTATATAAGCTCGTTAAGAGGGCACACCCAACCTCTACGTGTGAAACCTTGGAAGCGTTCCACATTTTTTTTTAAAGATTAGCGCTGCACTTGCATGCGATAGCAAATAATTTGACTGGAGCTTTCGTTACAGTTTCTAGGGATTTAAAGTACACGTTTTTACCTAGTTCACTACACTGCTTCAATGGTACCGTAAACACTTTTGCACAGGTGCCATGGTGCAATTTAACGGGATTCCTACATCGTTAATATATAACACACATGCTATTTAGATCGGTCTATTCGCCACATTCTTTTTAAAGATTACTGATTGCGAAATAGTTGTGTCATTTGTGCCTATTGTACAGTAAAGATTTGCCTCACGACTGCATGGCAGAATATGGTTGCGCCACAGAAACTAAGCTAGGTCTAGTTTGACTTTAATGTAGCCATATCAACACAATTACTAATTGATCATAATCAGTGTTGGTCTATTGCCAATAACATGGATGTCTTAGGTCTGGTTATCAATTATGAAGGGCGGAACCACCTCTCTGACAGTCAAGATGGTGTGCTTGAGAGCAAACCGAATCGGAGTCTTTGTAGTAAGTCAGCATAACCAAGTAAAAATCCTTCACATAGCACTTTGTGCTTAAAAATATTTCTTAAAGAGAGAAAGCAAAGTTTAAGCCTACTTCACCGTATCTTTGCGAAACTCAAAATACGCATCTGTGAGTTGAAAAGAGATTCAAGAGATTAAACATTCAAATGCATAATCAAAAACGGAACACCAAGGGAAATCCATTTATTTTCATTATTCCTTTTTACGACATTGTCAATGAAGTTCGAACTGTTCCAAAATGATTTTTTTATTGGTTTGCCTTGGTAAGCTATTTCTGACCAGGCTAGAAAAACTTTGATGAAAAAGTTCGATAACTATTATCAGCCACTAAGTTTTTGGCATTAAATCATCAGGGACTGGGAACAATATATGCACAACATGACAATGTAATGAGCACACAGCCTGGCCATGTGTAAAATAAAACTTTTAAGAGTTATCTGTTGTTGTTTTTTTAAATCCAAAGGATAATGAACAACACTTGGAATGTGATACAATATATCACGCCTTTATCATATTCTTTATGAATTTGGCTGCATGTATAGCCTACCTATTCGGCACCCACTGTCACATCGACTTAAACTTCTTCAACCATTAAAATAGGTTTGATTGGGTGACTCATTAGTTTCTACTTTTTCAATCATGTAAAATTGAGTCGTTCCACAAACGCTTTTTATGTCAATCAGATAACAGCAAAGTAGTCATGATTAGGCGTATTATTCAAAATTAAATTATTCTGATCCTAAATTAAATGAACAACAAAAATGTGTGGTTTAGTTGGTTTATAAAAAGCCTAAATATAACAAATATGACCATAATCTATAACCATTAAAATGACCACCAAACCTTTAGATGTTGGTTCTTTAGGAAACCTTTGACTACAGTGTTTAACAGGGGGATTCGTTTTGTACAATAAGCCTTGTTTGTACATTTGTACAAAAGCTGGTTCTTTTGTCTGAATTTAAATGATAGAAAAATAATTTAAAACTTTCCCAATATTGCATTTAACTTTCAAATGTTCCATATAAATTGCTGTGTTGAAACTCTATGTCACTTTTCGAGTTTACAGTCCCCTTCTATTGGCCTCATAGCACATCAGACCAAATGAACATATCGCATTCTACAGCATGTGTCGGTCCCTGTCACAAACTCATCTGTGAACATAGCCTTCAAACAAAAAGTATGGGCATTTTACACCCTTGATTAGTTATCTAAAGGTCTTGTACACTTTGCATGCTTTATCACGAGACTCTGTGTGGCACCACCCTTTCCCTCAATGTGCATGCCATCAATTAGATTACAAAGAATTTCTCGAGACAGAAGTGTCCTATCAGTTCACCCTGATAGGACCCCGTCAAGTAGCCTTAAATGATACCCAGGGATGAGAATTTTGCCTATCTGGCGATGGCAATTATATTCCATCATTTTAGTGGAGTGAAAGGAAGGCTTTACTTACTTTAACCAATGGTCCACCATAATTGTTTGCTATGAAAATCAGCGCCATAATAGTGCTCTCTGTCGGTGTGCACTGTACAGGCCCACAACTGCGTGCTGAAAGCTTCCCTGAACCCTACATCGTTTTCGGTCAGTCTCATGCTAAGGTACATTGTCTATTCAGAGAAATCCGTGGTCCACGACGTGTTCACAATGGGGGAAGGAGGAGAGACACAATAGAAAAAGGAATTTTAATATATGTCAGCCTCACTGGTAGGCAGTCTTTTTTTCCCACGAGCGTTTTCTTCCCTTCATGTAATAAATTAGGTTGATGTGCCCTCTAGAGTAGGCTTAGATAATTTGATAACACGTCTTAATAAAATGGTAGTCCCGTATGATGTGCAATGGTGGTGCTACGCTCTCCCTGCGTGCGTCCCTCCTTTTCATCGAAACGGTTCATAAAGTGCCCTTCATGCCCATCCTTCATATGTTCCAAATGGTACCCTCTCCACCAGAGAAATGTGGATGCTTTCCCAAAGAGACTCCAGTGGCTTCACTCGAAGTTAAGCCGAACATAGCCTTGTTTTTCCCAAACATGTTCTTAACAAGAACGTTCGTACCTGTCTCTTACTTCCCGGATGCGTAAATGTGATTTTACGTTGTATGCGGTCTACATTTTTATCAAAATTATGGAGTATTGGGAATTCAGTAAAACACAAAATGTATTATTTACTGTCTGTACATAAAACGCTTTCCGATGGCCACATCATAATGATTATGATTGTTTAAAAAGAATTGTATTCGGTTAAAAATCCAACTTTCATTTTAACTTCTATAAAAATTAAAAATAGAAACAATTGTCTTTTTTCATCTCAAATTATCCTCATGCATCCATGCTTGTTGGCATACTGGTGTCACTACTGAGTCTACTGAGACTTGAGTGAATTACGACAACCAGATTGTAGAAGAAGAATTTCAAGTTTCCCATTGATCAAATGCCTCCATTTAAAATTTGAATCCAGGCGCCGCTAATTTCTTGGCATCAAGTCATGATTTGGAAAATTAAAAAAACGTGAAACTTCTACGTAGAGTGGCTAAGGGGGCGTTGGGGGCGGTAGTTATTACGATTTGATAAGTACTCTGTACGTGGAAATAAAAACCGGAGATTTATTTTAGGCTGCACTGTGTTTATCTTCAAATCTTTAAGCGTGTCAAAATTGTAGTTCAATGAAAGTTGTTTCAGCACAAAGACTTGCACTGGCAGATATATTTCCCAATATTAACAGGTTCCCATTTCAGTGTTGTTCATTTAGACAAGCTTTTGAACCGTATTTGCTTGGAGTTTATAGTCCAATAAAACTTAACCTTATCACTCATAGAAGACAAATTGTATTTTAAACGCAACAGGGCTTATCAAAATCCTCTTCTGCTCTTATCGTACTTTTCATCGTTCTCTGTCGTAGCCCTGCCCATACTGTGGAATTGTCGAATCGCAAGCTGTTGTGAGGGGTCTATTTAAACGCTGTGCACTCTTGTCCAAGTGCCAGAAATTCATTATATTTTCAAAGCACCCTCAGACAAAACCAAAAGCAGCAAGATGGTTGAGTGGACGGATTTCGAGCGCGCTACAATCACTAACATTTTTGCAAAAATGGACTACGATAAAGTGGGCCCTAAAGCTCTTTCAAGGTATCTATAATGTATATTTTTTTCTCACAATTTTCGATGTGTACAATAAAGACATTATTCTAGACCGAATATGTGAACTAAGATGAACTTTGAATGTGGTTTCCAGATGCCTGGTTGTGTACCCATGGACACAGAGGTACTTCGGTAACTTTGGAAACCTGTACAACGCCGCCGCCATAGAGGGTAATAAGATGGTCGCTGCTCATGGAATTGTCGTCCTTCACGGACTGGATCGGGCTGTGAAGAACATGGACAACATCACAGAGACGTATTCTGACCTGAGCCACCTCCATTCTGAGAAACTGCACGTGGATCCCGACAACTTCAGGGTATGCTATTCGTCACCAAAAATACTTTGTATTTGCTGCTGTACTGATGAATTTTTGCGCATGATGACTAGGTCCGTCTAGATCCACCTGTCTGTTCCGATATGTTTCTGTGTATCACGCATCTGAAGTGTCAATCTGTTCTACTTTGTAGCTGTTGGCTGACTGCCTGACCGTCGTCGTTGCTGCCCAGATGGGCTCTGCTTTCACCGCCGAAGTCCAGGGCGCTTTCAAGAAGTTCCTGACCGTTGTGGTGTCCGCCCTGGGCAGACAGTACCACTAAGCAGTCTATTGACAACTAAAATTTTATCCAGAAATCACTAATTGCTGATCATTTGTTTAAATGCATTTGTAAAGTGAATCTGTAAATCAGAATAAAATAGGCATAATGAGCAAACGTGAGTGGATGTTTTTACTCGTGCACATCAACACTCTTTTAACCTAATAAGATATATACATTTGCAGCACAAAATGATGCAACCACACACACGACAAACCCATGCCTACAGCAAGTAACCTAGATGAGATTAGAAGAAGTGAATGTTTCGGTGGTAAGAGCCAAAGATCTGTTATTTTAGTTGCCTATAAGCACAGGGCAGCAAGAACAGTCTCAAGACCTAAATTACTATATTGTAACAAACCTATTTATAGAAACGAAGATTTTAGTATTTGCTTGTAATTTAGTATCGCTGCCGGAAAAGCCCATTTATCGACGCAGTTGAAGATGTATAGCCTACAATCAATGAAAAGAACAAGCGCAGTTGTTGTTCAGGATCCAGTCGCAATAGAAGGCATGCAGCTGTCAATGGTTCATCATAGCATCGGCAAGGTTGTCGAGTTCTTTGAGGGCTTCGTCCATGATAATCTCAATCCAAACAGAAACAAAGCCGGGGTTTAGATCCTACCAATGAGAGAAGTAGGTCTGTAGGTCTTATCTGCGGGTACACCACCAGGACTCCACACATAATAAAAAAAATAGAAAGACATTTCAGAATACCACTCATAAAACGTGTATTATGTTGGTCACAACAACGATCCTAATAGGCTACAAAGGCCTAAACAGCGAGTTAACTCAGCTGAATGTGTCCCATCTGAATGTGTCTAATTAAACATTTCGAAACACGGTGTCCAATACCCACAGTGTAGGGTTTAGTTACATTTTCTTTCACATACAATCTTAACAATAGAAATGGCACACGTTCAATTATCTTCTATTTTCCTAAATATGCCGTCTACAATATTTCAACAGCCTAAACAATTTGTTTCAGTCTATTCTGTGCAATCTATATATTTCCCAAAAGCATGAGGTTATTCTTAATGTTCATTATTTCCATTGTAAAAGGTTGCCTAACTGTTTCGGTACCCACCGCCTCAATCCACACTCAGTCTATAAATCAATATAACTAACTTCAGTCCAAATAGTCAGATAACAAAACGATAAATCCATGTGTCATATTTCCGGATATCCACTAAAGAAGTACTAAACTATTGGTTCACACCCTGACGCCAACTTCTTAATTCGTTCAGAAAGTTCAGCTCAGATATTTGAATGCTAGAATTACGATCATATATTTGTTAAAACCTGAACACGTTTAATAACCTTTGTAGACAGTGGTCTCAATTTAAATGGCCACAAAACCCCGAAATGACCGACAACAGACGACTGAGGTGTTTACGTATTCTTTCGGAGCTCTGGATTAAACATTCGTACAATTGTAGTCTTAAATTATTAAGGTGGGTAATGTCTCCTTTGAGTAACCAGAACTTGCCACATAAAGCGTTTTTTTCATAAGCCTTTAAAGGCAGATGTGTTTAATATGTAAATCGCAAAGAATGTTCTTTGTGTTTCTTGATATATCTTATGGATTATGTATTGTGCCAAAACCACTATGGTTTGGATATTATTATTACCTACCATAACAGAGCATCAGCTACATATTGCAGCCTAACATTGTACAAAAGGTGTCTGTTAGTGTTTCAATCTCCTAATGATTTTTAGGAAAGGAATTCAAACAATAATGAATGGGCATTTAACATTCGTGACAAATTGGTTATCGCAAAGTCTTCATGCACGTGCCACAAAGTTATTTGTGGTTCTACCCCAGTGCCTATCTATAAGAACTATTCCCATGACACCCTCAATGTGCTCGACATGATTGTAGATAAGATCATATTTTGAGACAGAGAGTACCACCTCACATATTATCCTTAGTTTAAGGGTATTATCTATAGTAAAGATATCCATTAATTATTATTATTATTATTATTATGGATATTAGATATTATTTATCTGAAATATAATTTTGTTGAATAAGGCTTTACCTAATTCAGATTACATTTGACCATAAATTCACTGATAGTTGTTTAAGACAATACAGCCTTTTGCTGGTTAATGATAAATACAACAGCATGCTTGACGATGTCTCCCTGAAGCCAGAGACACACACACAAAACCCCTTATACTCCTTATCTGTTTATTTATTTCCTTCCAAAACCAAAAAACCCGAAAAATTACAAATTGAGCATATTACATATAGCAAAACAAAATAAAAAATACAAAAATAACAAAATACACCGTGTGCAAGTGAGTAAACCTAGCTGTGAACAGGGTATAAAATTGTAAAGTATAAAATGGAGAGTTAAATAAACAAATATAAAAGTTTATAAAATTCCAACTACTCAAGACGTCCGTAGGTATGTAAAGACAAGGAAATGAGCAATAGTAAAACATAATACAAAATCACCTTAATTGTAATTTTTAGTATGAGTTATAAAAAGTAATAATCTTAGTATGTAACATAATCTTAGCAAATTACATATATATTATTGTTGTTTTGGTTAATCATTTTATACCGAACACCTCCATACATGATCTGACACCTTCCAGTGACCATAGCAACTCAAAGCATACCAATTACCTCCCACTTCACATCATTTCCATTTACCATCAAATTCACATTTCTCTCTAGTTATAGAAACCTTTCACATGGCCCTGAACAACATTGCAGTACCTTTTCTAGACCATGACTGTCAGTAGATGAAAGTTAATACTATTAACAGTTGCCTTATCAGGAAACACATTGTATCACCACTGTAATAATGCTGAGCCATTTCCTGATCAATTCATGATCATAACATCCCAAAACAGTCCTATTAAAATCATTGGTGGCAGTGAAATATCTTTGGAAGCCAAATCTAAAAATGTCAATGGTCGGTTTACATTCAAATCAGGTTTCCACTTCTTCTCATTAAAATAACAGTATGCAGAAGTAGGCCAGTTATCAGTGGTGCATGGCCTCTGAAACAGCAGTGCTGTTAGTCCATCAACCCTTACCTAGGGAGCACCTGAATCTCTAAATGAACATCTTATTCAGCCAACTATGAAGGCAGGAATCTCTGTCAGCCCGTCACGGGCTTAGTGACCTCCGGAACTGGGCATTTGTATGAAGTTTGTCAAAGATTTTGAAATTTACCAGGTGTTTTGCTGAGGAATGAAGGATGAAAGTTTTAAGTTGCTTTAAACGAGCAGTACGCGAAAATCATGTTGTGTTGCACTACAGAAGGTTATTCACCAGATCTCAAAATAGGCTTTCTTTCAAATGGGCACTGTAGTATCTTGACTAAATAAAAAATATACTATAAAAATACTGTGTGGCTAAAGTGGGCATCTCTGTGGCTCACAAGGTAGACTACGTACCATGGACTGAGATCTTACTGCAGTAACTCAGGTTTATATGAACCCTTTTCTGCGTCTCATCCCCCCTCTCTTTCTCCCTTCTTTCGTATCGCTCTCCAACTGTCACTATCAAATAAAGCATAAAAAGACCCAAAATATGAAAGTATCTTTTAGAAACATACTCCAGAGTCCATCGGTTTTGTGTACACACATGGGTATCCTGTTTCTGAATATGTTCAGCACTAATCGGTCTACCGGTTTAATGGCTAAAGGACACTTCCGAGAAATCTGAGAATTTTTGAATATGTTGGTGGCTTTCAGTATTCCAAGATGATCGTGACGACACACTTAATACCTGTAACTGTAACTGCAATGTGATTGATAAATTATCATGGATATACTCACATATATCCGAAAAAGAGTTGAAAGAAGTCAGATAAAATATGCAGATGAAATAAAACAGGAGTGATCACAATAAACTCAGAATGTCTAGTTGTCTACTGTAACAGTATGGGCTATGTCTAGTTGTCAATTTACACTGAAAGTTTAGTCTCTAAAACACAACATGAAAGCAGGATTATTACCACTCAGAACAGGTTTACCTGCCACGTGAACGGTTAATATAAGATTAAGTTCAGATGGACTTCTACCAACACCAAAGGAGTAATGTCAGAATGTAGAGTACAACGAACTGTGAGTATCATAACACAAAGTATGGCCATAGTTTAAAAGAATACATTACATTAATTCAATGCAAGTGTCAAGTGCTAAAATATGTATGTGCTGTACAACAGAAATAAGGTGAATGCGAACAGGACAACGACAAACAAACTCTCTGTCACACACACACACACACACACACAAACACACACACGTACAACTGTAAAAGCATTTTTGAGGAATCGGTCGCTGACATGGAGATGGGGAAAGTAGGGCCAAGTTCAACTTTGCAGGGTGGTCACTTTGCTTCACCAGAAGGAGGAGAGGAGCCCAAAATAGGAGACTTGGGAGAAACCTAGAGATGGTTATAAAATGCATACATCAACCTCTAAAGCACACATAGAAGACTATAGGAACTGTCTCTATTTATAGTATTTATAAAGTGTGGCTGTACGAAGAGAAAGAGAGACAGACAAGTAAATTGTGAAAGGGAATAATATGGAAGAAAGGATTATGACATAAATAAAACTCTTAATGGGGATGTGAGGTTATCTTAGAAGCACTCACAGGGGAAGGAGGCTTAGCGAAGTTCAGGTGAGCGTAGAGAAGAACAGCAATGTCATTCTGGCTGGCTTCCAAGGCGATGGACAGAGCTGTGCTGCCATCCTGGTGAAGACATAACAAGAGGCTGGTTACTAAACAAAGCAGGTGAAAGGGAGGAGGTGGCTAGGTGGGGAAACAAGTAGGAGAAAAATCAATGAGCTTAACCAGAACCACGAATGAACCAGAAGTTGGGTCACTCAGCTGGACGACAGACCGGGCTCAACCACAGAGACACGGAGCCGACGGAAAATGCGAAATTACAGGAAAAGGACCTCGAGGAAACCGGATTCGTGAGAGGATTCGAGGACCAAAGAGGCACGGAAAAAGGAGGGCGGGCTCCGTTCGCTCACGTTATCTGTCAGGGTGGCATCGCAGCCCGGCACAGACAGCAGCTGGCGCACGATGTCCACGTGGCCGTGTTCGCAGGCGCACATGAGCGCGGTGGAGCCGTCGTCATCGCGGATGTTGACCTGCGCTCCGCAGGAGATCAGCGCTCGCACCATGTCTCCTCGTCCGTGGCTCACGGCCAACATCAACGCCGTCTGACCAGCCTATGGTAAAAAACCAAACGCAGAAGCACAAAATCAAAGGTCCGTGAGAAAAGGACTATGATTCCGCCTAATGCACATCCCAGGCCACGGTTAAATGGCGCCTTTCGATAGCTGCGTGAAGAGCCAGGATAGCCGCGCCCTTAGATGTTTCCAAACTGGAGGAGTTGGGGTTGTTCTGCTGTGGAGCTGCCAAGAAGCATTTGTTTTGATATCAGTTTCTTTTTCTCAGTCTTCTTGGTGGATGCCATAATTCCTCATCTATCGAGTATATAACTATGGCTCATCAGGTTCATTCCTATGCATCAACATTCATGAGGTGCTCTGGATTAACTTTATGGGTGAATGTGGTTGGGTTGAGGTTCATCCGTGTGTGCGCATTTCCAGGTAGTCAGTGGTTTATAAAATAAAACACTGCCTTGGTGTGCATTGTTTTGAGTGCTCATACATCTTTAGTGTGGGTCATACGCTCTGTTTTCTAAACGAGGCACTAGTCAGGGGGTTTCCAGTTTGGCTGAACCAGGGGCTGCAGTAAGGCCTGTTGGCCAGCAGGGGGCGTACCTGGCTGGCTTTGGCGTTGACGTCCCCGGTGCGCAGCAGCTGCAGGACAGTGTGAAGGTCACTGTCAGAGTGGAATGCAGCCAGAGCAGTCAGCATAATAGCTGTGTAGCCTGCCTTATTCTGCTTGTCAGCATTACACAAACCTGGGTAGGGATGTGGGGCAAACCGTTACGTAAGGTCAGAACAGTGAAGACCAACTACATCAAGTTAGTAGCGTGATTTCATCCGACAGAATTCATGAATGCGCGATACGTAATAACATCGGTATATGTGATCAGCCACTGACACGATATGACAAGCAAAAGGACGAACGCAAGCTTCACACCCACATCCCAGGCTCACCAGTGTCCAGCAGCAGTTTGACCACGGGGAAGTTGGAGTGGGACACAGTGTAGTGCAGGGCCGTGTTCCCATTACCGTCGGCCATGTTGACCACAAACTCCAACAGCTGCGGGGAGATGGAGGCGAAGGTGTCCATGTGGGCTCTGACCACTGCCATGTCTGCCGCCTTGTGGCAGGACACGCGGAGCCACTCCTGCAGCACTGTGGTGTAGGCTGTCCTCTGGGAACGAAACACACGAAGCAGGCCTTACACACACGCACACACTGGTTAACAACCACTGAGAGATGTGCATCGAGTCCCACAGTTGAGTTCACATACAGGCGGGCTGATGCAGAGTTAGATAGAAAGGAGCATACCGCTTCCTGTTGGCTGAAGGCATTGGGTTCGCCAAGAGCTTTCTGAAGGGCGTAGAGAGCTGCCATCAGGCTGTCTCCCAGTGTGAGTCTGCAGGAACCAAGGAGAACAATGCCACTCAATTATATGTAAATGCCCAACACATTTCATTACAAGATCCTTTGTGTGATGGTGTGTATTTCTGCTAACCTGCCGTCTTGATTGGCTGATACACTGTTGCATGGGCTGCTGTCGGGCGCTGGTTTTGAGGCTGGTGACGCCTGAATAGTGCACTGCTGGGAGCTTTGTTCGGAGGCTGTTGATTGGTTGGCCCCATGCTGAGGAGCGAGGTTAGTCATATGTGCCTCTTGTTGCTGGGTGACTTCAGTGGTCTCTGATCGAGTGGTATTCTGCTGTGGTGTGCTGCAGGTAGGAGGTGATATGAGGCTGCCTCGTGCAGGTGCCGGTTCAGTGCTTGATGTTTCAGAGGTACCCTCTGGAGGGGCTGTGCTGGCTTGTAATTGGTTGATACTCTCCTGAGGCGCACAGTCACTGACTGAGGACTGGAATGTGAGTGTAGAGTCAAAGGCTGGTTGCAGAGAAGTATATTGCTCTACGACTGTGTCCATGGCTGGTGACTGGGTAGGTTGGTGTTGAAGTCCTGTGTTGGTGACTGCTGACAGGTGGGTGCTCAGCTCCGTGGCAGGCTGAGAGGCTGGTGGTTGAGTGGTCGTCTGCAGAGGCGTGAGGTCTGTAGCTGGGGGCCGAGGGGAGGCAGAGACACCTGTTGGCTGGTTGAGCTGGGCGGGAGTATCCGGCAGTTTGTCCTTGGCTTCGTGATATTCGCTAGAATCACTCTCCTCCTCCGAGCTCTCGCTGCTGCTGTCTTCTGACGACGTCGACTCATACCTGGAGGACAAGAACCATCACTAACCATCCGCGACGCCTTTTCAAACTCTCAGAAACCAACCTTTCGTGGGAGTTGCCTGGAACGTACCCTCCGTTGACTCCGATGAACTGCAAGTTCTTCTTCGTTGAGGGAGAGCCAGATTCCACTTCTGCCTTCCTCTTCATAATGGACCTCAGAGCGGATTGGGGAGAGGCTGATGCTGAACACAAGAACAACAGTCAATGCTACGGACAGTGATTTGGATTAATATTTACATATTCATGTTCATTTAAAATGGGATAACCCTGAGTTCCAATTACCAGACTTGGAAAGGTCCTCTTGAGACTGGACCGCTTCTACGACTGTGTGCTGGTGTGCCTCTCCTTCCTTTAAATTGAATGAAGCCATCTGTTTGTCAATGATTTCCATGGTGACTGCGGGATTCTTCACTGGCACGGAAGTGGACACCTCACTTCTCAGGATGTCTCGTACCTGCCTGGAGCTGATGGCGATGGGCAGCTCCACAGGTGGCTCTGGGAAATGAGGGAAAATAAAACACAAGGTCAGCATAATTGAAATAAAACTCATTTACGCGTGGACGTGATGACCTGGTCAGCCACTTAAAAAGTAATCAAGTCCATCGGTCGGTTACAGTTATCTCACATGAGCCTCTGTGGATACAGTGCCTACCTTCGGAGCCCAGCGCTTGCGCATGTCCTCCCTGGATTGCACCACCTGGTTGAATGGCGATGGAACTGCACCCCTCTGCTCGGAGCAATGTGCCCACTCCCACCACAGTGGGCTGCTCCAAGGTGTAAACCTGGATACCCACAGTCCTCTGCTGCCTGTGCTGGGGCTGCTGAGTGAAGCTGACCACAGTCTGCAACCCCTGTTGCTCCTGCCAACCCAGACTGGTGGCTCGGACAAAGTGGTCAGCCTGGGGGGCGTGTGCCTGGCCCTGCCTCTCTCTCTGAGCCTTTTCCACCTGCTGCTGGGCAACTTGCAGATCATCCATGGTCCTCTTAAGTTGGCCCTCCAACTGGCCTACCTGGTTCCTCAGGGCTTGTGTCTCAGGCAGCAGTCCCAGGTCCTGCTCCTGTACTCCCACGCCCACCTGACAATTGCCCCTCTCCTCCTCTGGACCAACACCGACGCTGCGCACCTCCCGTTTCCCGGCTGGACGCACGCCACCGACAATCACCGTGTCCTCTATCTCGCAGCCCGAGTCCTGCTTGATGTTGTCCGTGGAGGTGGGGGACTGCACCCCTGCTGGCACGGAGGTCCTCCCTGCCCCAGCACCCACCTCCTCCTCGGGGATATCGATGTAGAGCTCCCCCCGGGGCCGACCCCTTCCGAATCCCAGCGTGTGGCCCAGGAACTTCTGGCTCTTCAGCTGGACGCTGAGCTGTCGCTTCTCCTCCTGCAGGACGGAGATCTTCACCTGGAGCACGGGGATGGTCTTCACCTGCTCCTCCAGCTCGCGGATTTTCCTGAGGGCCACCGCCATCTGCTCCCTGACGTGCTGCAGGTGGGCGGGGGTGGGGGACACGGGCGTGGACAAGCCGGAGCTTATGGGGGTGAAGGAGCCTCCCTGGGCTCGGTTGAAGCTGTGGGCGCTGCTGAGGGAGGTGGTGGAGCCGGCCACGCTGCTGTGCATGCTGCCCAGGTTGGAGAACCGGCGGCTCTCCTTCTCCTCCTCCAGCTTCCTGCGAGCGTCCAGCAGGGTCTTCTCCACCCGGGCTGTGCTGAAGCTGGGCCTCTGGGAGGTGTGGAAGCCTGGGGCGCAGTAGGAGAAGGAGGAGTGTCTGCTGTCCATGCTGGTGTTGGAGCACAGGGACTCGGTGGACGTCCACCAGGAGCCCGTGTAGCCGTAGCCACGGGGAAGAGAGCCGTACCGGGGCCGGCGCTGCATGGGCACCCTCTTGATGGTGTTGCCTTTCTCAATATCGTTGACATATTTGAGGAAGTCCAGGTCGAGACGGTAGCCGTAGGGGGTCTCCACTGAGTAAGGCGCCTCTTGTTCCTTCCCATGAAGAGAGGGGGGAGCTGGCGGGTTAAGCTTCCCTAGGGGGGAAGGAAATCAACTTTAAACAGGCGGAAATCTGCGTCTAATCTCAGACTCAGACTTCAGAAAATAGCATTATCTCTTGGCCTGCTGTGTGTTTATGTATGTGCTCTAAAATTATCTCTAAATGAGGTCCAAACTAAATTAAGGACCATTGAAATGAAGCACAAACACAGCTAAACACTCAGGTTAAAACCTGACCTCGACAGATATCTGGTCTCGTAAGCCTTTGAATTGCTTTTGCATTTCGTTTTACTGTTAAAACTCTCACGATCGATACTAATCTTTCTCGCAGGTCATCTGACAAAATGTCAAACGCAAGAGACATGAGGGTGTACCTGGGAAGCTGGGGTCCATGTGGAGCACCTGGGCCATGATGGTTCACCTGCTGCGTGTCACACGTTTGCCCACAAATCCTCACCTGTAAAGATACAACCACACGACTAACACTTAGGGTTGTTTCTGGTAAAAAGAATCTCATGATATGGATCCCCAAAGCCCAGAAATGACAGTATTGGTTGGTAGCCCCTAACACGTACAGTACAATACAGCACAGGACGCTACAGTTCACTGTATGTCTTCGATGTCAGGGAAGATGTGTTGGGAGACCAAATCTATTGCAGTCACTGCTCCCTGTCCTACTTTCTTTCTACGTGTCTTCTGTCTATTGTCTTTTAATTTCTCTTGTATATATTTCTGGTCATGATATTCAGCAAAAGGGAGAAGCAGGAAAGTTTCCTGGCAGCTTGTTCCAAGGGCGAACGTGGAGGCTGCCAGTTACAACCTTATTAGGAATCATTTGCGCACTCTAAGAGGTTCTCGATTTAGGGGTTAGAGACACTCTCTCTCCCTCTCTCTCTCTCTCCGACTGGTTTTCCACAACTTCCCCCCATGCCTCGTCCGCTCTCGTCCTCTCTTTCCCTCCCCTCTCTGTCTCCCCCTCTTTACCCTTGAACGTGTCAGCTGATGATCAGGAGATGTCAGCTGACCACTGTCGCCCCTTCCTCTCGCTCGCAAGCGCTCATCCCCAGCAAATGGATTCATCTCATTAGCGGATGACCAGTTGGAGGCACGGATAGTGTTAATACATTATTCACGGCCCCCTGAGAAACAGCCTGTTAGCTTAATATAGTTGGGTGTTGTCAGAAATGACAAGGCCATTTTCCTGACAGCAGTTCGTGTCGGCTTGCCCCAGTGTGAATGACGTTCTGCCAGCTATGACATACTGCCCACAAGGATCTTTCTCTCAGTCTGTGTGTCTCCCCTGCTAAACATTAACTTTCTAGGTCACCAGTTTGTGGGAACCCGGGATGCTGTGTTTGATCTGTATTGTAACGTTAGCAATGCGAGCGTCAGCACAGACGTCAACGAAAGTCAGGAAGAAATCAGAAGTTTGGAATCCAGCACTTTATTCTCTGCAAATGCTTGCTTCGATGTCCAGGTTATTTTTTGATCAGCACGAATGGAGTCTCCCTGCTTGGTTCAATTTTGTCTTTCTCTTCTCTTTCTCTCTCTCTCTCTCTCTCTCTCTCTCTCTCTCTCTCTCTTCTCTGACTCTCGCTCTCTCACACACTAACCTCTCTCTGTCTAATCTCGTGACCCTCGTCACTGCCTGTTTATGCTCTTGCCCGAAAAGTAGGGCACTTGGAAACACTGACTGAATTGACTTGGTATTTTGGAGCCCTTTTAGTCAAGTCGAATGTCATTGTATAATTCCTGCTTATCTCTGTCCCTTCATCAGACTCCCTCACCGTGACGTGGAACACAGTCCCACACACATACACGCACACACATACACGGGCACACATACACGCACACACATACACGCACACACTTACACGGACACACACACCGACACACATACACGCACACACATATACGCACACACTTACATGGACACACACACCGACACAAAAAGTGAGAAAAATTGTAAG
The DNA here is from genome assembly GCA_036571765.1 of Plecoglossus altivelis. Taxonomy (NCBI): domain Eukaryota; kingdom Metazoa; phylum Chordata; class Actinopteri; order Osmeriformes; family Plecoglossidae; genus Plecoglossus; species Plecoglossus altivelis. The sequence goes on along the minus strand of BROE01000018.1, from coordinate 9,073,613 downwards.
CAGAACATGCTGTCCTACTGCTTTTGAATGGTAGAAATTGTGGATGTCATAATTTTTCAAAACGAGTGAGTTTAGGAAGGTACAGACCGGGGGTCACAGTGAGACATTTGATATGATTTACCGTAATGGGCCTGCAGTTCAGCCAGGCTGTGTGACAAACATCCCCGCCTATAGCAAGGATGTCCAAAACTGTCCTCTCCGCACTAAACTCTCTTCCTCTGTCCCGCTCTCGCAAGTTTTCCATTTCAATACATCCTTTCCTTTCCTCCCTTATTCAAATCAAGTGGACACATAATTTGCTGCTCTCTGCTCCAAATTTCCCTGTCACTCCCCTTTCTCTTCTGTTCGCTCCTTCTCTCTCCGAAGCCTCGCCTGGTGCGCCCTTTCCTCCCCTCCCCCCAACCCTCTGCATCTGCCAGCACTAGCAACGGCACCTCCCTGGGTGTTTGTGATGTGTGTTGCGCTCCCTTGTGTGTGCTGGTGACCTTCCTCCCTCTCTCCTCGCTTTTAAACAGTGTTCCATTGACATGACAGTGAACAGAGACCAGTGTGCCCACTCCTCACCCTCAGCCCACCATTCTTGAACCCTGCTCTACCGTGATCTACCATCTCTTCTGCCCTGATCTACCCTCTTTTACCCTCCCTGCTCCACCCTCCTCAGGTCCTACTCTACACTCCTCCAGCCCTACTCTACACTCCTCCAGCCCTACTCTACACTCCTCCAGCTCTGCTCTACACTCCTCCAGCTCTGCTCTACACTCCTCCAGCCCTACTCTACACTCCTCCAGCTCTGCTCTACACTCCTCCAGCCCTACTCTACACTCCTCCAGGCATGCTCTACACTCCTCCAGCCCTGCTCTACACTCCTCCAGCTCTGCTCTACACTCCTCCAGCTCTGCTCTACACTCCTCCATCTCTGCTCTACACTCCTCCAGCCCTACTCTACACTCCTCCAGCCCTACTCTACACTCCTCCAGCCCTGCTATACACTCCTCCAGCTCTGCTCTACACTCCTCTACACACCTCCAGCTCTGCTCTACACTCCTCTACACACCTCCAGCCCTACTCTACACTCCTCCAGCCCTGCTATACACTCCTCCAGCCCTACTCTATACTCCTCCAGCCCTGCTATACACTCCTCCAGCCCTGCTCTACACTCCTCCAGCCCTACTCTACACTCCTCCAGCTCTGCTCTGCACTCCTCAAGCTCTGCACTACACTCCTCCAGCTCTGCTCTACACACCTCTAGACTCCTCCAGCTCTGCTCTACACTCCTCCAGCTCTGCTCTACACACCTCTACACTCCTCGAGCTCTGCTCTACACGCCTCTACACTCCTCCAGCTCTGCTCTACACACCTCTACACTCCTCCAGCTCTGCTCTACACACCTCTACACTCCTCAAGCTCTGCTCTACACTCCTCCAGCTCTGCTCTACACTCCTCCAGCTCTGCTCTACACACCTCTACACCCCTCCAGCCCTGTTCTACACTCCTCCAGCCCTGTTCTACCCTCATCAGGGAGGAATGCCTCCCTTGCCCGAGACAAATGCCCCCTCCCTTCTTCCCCCCAACATTCCACAATAACGGAAGTTCACATTGCCCCCTCCAGGGTCCCCCCACCCATTCCAACTATTAAGATTAGGAATTGGGGGGGAAGGAGGGGGGAGTCAGGAGGCATGACCCCACCTCGGGTTCCTGGGACAAATTCATTATGTTTGACTGAAACATCATGTAGGGCAAGTATGCCCATATGCAAGCTACATTGCTTGCTATAGCTTAATACGAAGCATGCACTTCTGCTACAGTAGAGTGAGTAGGAAGGGTTTCTCATAGTTTCCAACTGAGACTAAAGACTAAAATGAGTAAACACGACTCCCCTGGCCCAAACAAATTAAGGAAATAGTTGATGGCCCTAGAATACAGGAAATCGAGTCTGTAGTGTCTAGAAGGAGTGGGATTACCAAGCCCAGTGGCAAAGATGATGGTTTTAACTCTCAAAGCAAGGGCTTTTTTTCTGATGACATAACCAAGTTCCTCATTCCCCAATTCTCTCTCCTCAGAGTCAGTCCTGATGGATCTTTCTATTGACTCTTTATCTAAGTATCAGCCTTTGGTGATTTCTATTCTCCACAAGGTTGGGAATGGTTTAGGCATTAAGAAGCGAGGGGTTTCGTTTCTGCTCCGTACCAGCTGCTCAGCTCCGGGTGCAGCAGGGATGGTCTCTCCTCCCCCAGTCTCCTTGCTCTGGCTCCTCTCCCCCGGTCTCCTTGTCTCTCCCTGTGCTTTTATGGCACCTACACACAGAAATACAGCATGCGAAAGACATTTGAAATGACATAATAACAGCTGTGAGTTAACGGTTTAATCCACATTTCAGTATGGGTTTTTTTTTTTACACATGAAGTACATTAAAAATAGAATCAGAGCAGGCTGTGTCCAGGTCTACAGGAACTGCCAGCGATGGAAATGACATGCAATCGTGTCCCATCTGTTCCATCAACGCCGCCATCGAGGAATGTCGATAACAAGAAGAAAAACTTTGCATTGTGAACTCAAACCAGAGGCGCATTCCGCTGCTGGCCACCGACACCGCACACCACGAGAATCAGAGCCCTCGTCTCCCCCGCAGCATGTCAATCAAGCTCACCTCCTTACGAAGCCCAGGAGATGACCCTCAGAGCTGCTGCTCTCCTCCTGTTCTCTCCTGCCTCGTGATCGTCAGCCCTCTCCTCTCCTCCACCACAACAACACGCTGTGTGGCTAATCAATCCAAGCCTGGGAACCACCCTACCATGACATTGAGCAATGCTCTCCGTTTCCATGTCTCCATGACTCACCCTCCTCCAGCCGGTGCCATGAACACCCGCCCCTCACGCTAGGCAAGAGCGTCTCGAGGGAACATCAGAGGTCCTCTCCGCCTGGCCAAATGGGCAGCGGAGAGTTTGAACCTCGTCCTCAAACTAACGGACGTCCAGGGGAGATGCTGTCAGATGATGGCAGCTTTCTCTCTCTCCTTCCCCTCCCACTATCACTCCCTACCTTTGAGTCAGAGGCTGAGTGCTGTGTGTGTATGTATGTGTGCATTAGGGGCCGACATTTTGTTGGAGGTTTTCATGGTCCGGTAAGGTTGATGACTGCCATTTACAGACATACTGAGGGCGTTGGTATTAGGCAGCCTATTGTTTAGTACTTTTGTCGTAGCAGAGGGACAGATGCAGTAAAAGATGGAAAGAGAACGAGAGAGAGAGAGAGAGAGCAAGAGAGAGAGAGAAACAGACCCTTACACAGGAACGACAGCCAAATCACAAAGAGCCATTCATTCAGGCCCTAGTTCCACAGCTGGTTCTAATATAGGACGAGGAGGGGCTGAGTGAGTGAGAGGAAAAGAGAGAGACACAGAGACAGACAGAGAGATAGATAGAGTGAGAGTGAGCAGTGAGACAAAACACAAGAGGGCATGAAGCCTGTAAACAAACATAATAGTGGTTATGGATCCAGACCCTGTCAGAAATAAGAAACAGGCAAATCTTTAATGACCAAGGTTTAGGTCTACTTAACATGTCTGCGTTGGTACAAACGATTTAACTGCTGTTAAATGTTTTGTCAATATCTCCCAACATTGACAGCTGCTCACAAACCTGATGCAAGTGCATAACTGCGAGGCAGTTCATTGCCACACAGCATACCCGTGGTGCAGCGGAGAAGAGCGCGATGAAGATCGTGTGCATTTCCCTGTCTGTAGGACAGACAAACACTCCTGAAGAGATCCAGTAGTTGTGTCTCTCCCCTTTCCCAGGACACTAACTCCTACCTCACAGCTGAGAACACACACACACACACTCACACACACACACACACACACACACACACACACACACACACACACACCCAAACTCCCCAAGACCCTTTGCACCCGTTCAGTGTTTTTCCCACACACCTACACAGCTGTATCACTTCTGTTTATTTCCTCAGGCGAGGACTTTGATGAGACGAGCCAGGAGAGACCTCGCTGTTTCAGTCATCAACACACAACTACTCAAACTGCAAACCCCGGAATGGCGGGCCTGAGAACCCGAGTGAAAAACAAAACGGAGCAGCCTCTCAGCAGCAACCACGTGATGACGCCATGCGCCCACTCAAAAGATCAAATCGCCATCGCCAAGTCACTCGACACCCCATCCGGCAGCGAGCCTTAAGGCAGGGCACGAGGGAGCCCTCTCAGCCCCGCCAAACAGACAGGAGCTGGGCCTCTCCCATGCGAATAGACTGGCGCAGCGCAGGGATCTCCGCGCATCTGCACGGTCTGAGGGCCGATCAAGAAAGGGTTACAGGAAAGGCAGCTCCATCCCTCTATTCCCCCAGGATCCCGAAACAACCCAGTCACTTCCTCCGAAACCCAGGAGAAGGAGTACGACGGAGAAGAGAGGGTAACGAGGCGGAGAGGGGGAGAAACAACAGGGGAGGGAAGGAGTGTGTGTGCGAGAGGGAGAGAGAGGGAGAGAGAAAGGAGAGAGAAGGAGAGGGATGAAGAGAGATAGATAGAGAAGGAGAGAGAGGGTGGAAGAGAGAGAGAGAGAAAGAGAGAGAGGGAGAGAGAAGCAGTGAGTAACAGTCGGGGGGGGGGGGGAAAGGGAGGGAATGTGAGAAAATAAGGGTAAGACTGAAAAGGGGAGAGAAAAGGAGAGGCATTCTTTTTAAGATGGAAAATTCTAGAAGGATAGTCCCGTGATTTCTTGGAGCTTCAGTATCCACCATTATGAATCACTGGCTAGCCCAACAGCTGCACCAGACGAGAGCCTGGTCTTGCCAAAGCAGAGCAGATATAGAACAAGAGTGATTAGACCAGACTTTGGTGACGCTCCTCACCAACAGTCAAAAAGGATTCTTGACACCACTCTAAACAATCCAATCAATTATGCATGTAACATTACCATTGCTTTTCTAGAAACACAAACAGCTTAAATTCTCATAACTAAAAACAGCCCATTGTTCATTTGTCAACACGCAATAAAACAGAACAAAGACATCCCATGACTAAAATAACTGAAAAACGATTAAAAGATATACACAGTAGTGAATGTTAGTGAAGCTTAACCCACGGATGAATTGCATTAATATTTATGTTTGGCTCCGGCCTCCTACATGCATCTCAGATAGCTCCATCTGCTCATATGGCCAGTAATGAATAATAACCAACAAACAACAAGACCGCCCCAGATCGCAGCCATCCCAGACTTCAACTTGGCAGACTGGAACAGAGATAGTGGGCGTGTCTGTCGGCAGCGCCTGTGTTTACATCTGCAACTGTGCTTTCATTTATATCCCTACTTGACAGGCAAGGCATTTGCATTTTGTGAGAGAGACACATGAAGTCACATCACCAGAGTAAAACAAACAGACGGCTCTTCTGTGGAGAAGGTCCTCTGGTGTCTGACTAATGTGGGGTTTGGAGTGGGAACACTCAAGTCATTACTCAATCATGAGGCATCCATCTCCAAGTTGGGAGACCAGAGATGAGTGCCCAGTGTAAATGTGCCTGTTTTTGAGATCAAGGAGTGTAGGGGGGGGGGGGGGGGGGGGAGAGACGACATACTGCTGCAAGCGTCTGGCCCAGACTAGACCAGCCCAGGTTGGGCCAGAAGGGAGCCGGACCCCGCCCAGGGAGGGGCCTCCCTACTCAGGTTACAGCTGGAACAGGAGCAGAATAAACATCATCCCAGCTGCTATTGGTCATTGTACTGACCTACAACAGGAAACCAGGCAAGGGTGGGGCTGAGACAGAGGAATGGCCAGGGAAACCAACAAAAAAAAGAGAGAGAGAGCAAGGCATTAAACAGGGGAAGGGAGCGAGAATTCCTGAGCAGCAGCGCTGGAGGTGGGGATCAGGAGTGATGAAGGCCAGGCAGACAGTGTGTTGTAATGATCTGGGGAAGTGGAAGGGTGCTGGTGTGTGAAGGAGAGAGAGACGAAGACCAGGGCTGCCGTCAGGACAGAGGAGAGGTGGTCAGGGCAGTGTTGGGGTTTAACCCACAGGGTCAATCATTTGCAGTTGAGCCTGGGGCAGCACATGGGACTGGGGAGGGGGTGGACGAGGAGGTCTTAAAACAAAAGTTGATGTCTTCCAGTAGTGGTCCCCTCACAAGGGTCCGCACCAATTAGGTTCTTGATTCGATTAAAGCTATGAATGACATGACAACTAGGCTGCAGACATGACAAATTTGCACATGCTCACATTCCAAGGGGAGTTCTAGGGAGTCCGTGAACAGAGCAGTCCATCTTTTTTTCTGAAGGATTAATGCATTAAGGAGGATTACTGAAGATTAGTCAAACAGATAATGATTTTCTGCCTTATCTGGACATATGGTCACTAAGGTTATTAAATTGTCTTTCTTACCCAAGACTTGCTGACCAAATGCCCATTCTACATTCATTGGTATTGTACTGAAGTCATCTTTCTGTCTGCAACTATAAAGTCACTTTACTAAAACATCACTGTATCCTGATGTCCATTGATGTACCATTAAGAGAACTAGAATTCAAATTCAGTTTTGGTTAAAAAAAACAGCTTACAAATGTGACAGAGTCACCCTGAGAGTACATGTTGCAGTTTATACTAAAACCATCCATATTTATCGTCCAATCATTATATCACCCGTATATCTCGTTCCGGTACCCCACAAAACTTTTCTCAACGTCCAGTGACCAAGCACAGTCTGAAAGGGGGAGAGTTTGACATGTTGTGAACTGCTACTTCATGTGAGTAAATCCAGAAAATTACAGGCAGCCTCATACAGGTTCAGGGCGTAATACCATCAGTCTTGCTAAACCATTTCAATGCCCAGCGTGTCGCCCACCGTACAAATGGGGTTTATAACCTGCATTCCTCCGTTTGAAATTCCACCACTGCGCCCCTTGTTCAAAACGTTGTAATTTGGAATTTGAGTCCGTGAGACAGACGCATTCCATCCTTACAGAGGGTGGCAATAACACCGGGGGCACCTCCAGCTGGGCACACTCCATGACAACCCAATGAAACCATCATCTTACGCGACATGTGGATTCAAATCCTATTCAGCTCAATTAAAGTAACGTTTGACATTCGGCTAGATTACTTGTTCACTCAAGATAATAACAATTTAGACTTGTCTTTATCCAGACAGTCTTAGCTCCCGAGATTTGGCCGTTTAAGCTTCCTGACTACCAAACGTCCCATTTAATCAGATAATCAGAGGTCACAGGATGGAAAGGCGAAACAGAAAACAATTGAAAAACATGCATTCACAATCCAATCCAGCGAGGTAAATTGTTCTAAAACTTTCTTTCAGATTTGGTCCTACGTGCGGTTGCCCATTCAATTTGACCGATGAGTGGCTACCATCTAGCAGTGATTAGGTAAAGCGGCAATGAGAAACTGATGAACATCTGGAAGTAATGAAACCAGCTAAATGCACGGACCCACCCACTCCATTGAGTCAAAACATTCACGGGTTTGTTTTTAGTCAATAATCTTCAAGCCAAAGTGAGGAGTTTAACTTCAAAGAGAATTATATCTCACGCATTATAGTTTCAGTATGAATTGAAAAAGGTTTCCTTGAAGTTTGACAATACGGGTCAACAAGCCAAATGTATGTGAAAATAAATGTTCACTTCAGCAACCGTAGAGGGAAACATTTAAATCTACGATGTTTATTGTTGGTTACTCAAAGGTTGAATTGAAAATAAATCATTTTGAGTGTCTGTGCTCTTTGGCAACACGCGCTACAATAGGCTACTCAATGTATTGTGTGCGCTCATCGACGGACTATAAGGGCATGCATAAGATGATGCTCTGACCAAAAACCAAGAACGAATGCAAATCCACGGACAACTGGGGTCTAATGCCAAATGTTATGTCAATACAATGTGCCAGTCACAATTCAGCTATAACTAAATTGTGTGCTAGTATGTGGATAAGAGACCCGTTACTTTAGTTAGTAGGCAACGACCGAGATATGGGTAGGACCAGACAAAAGAAGCATTCTTAAAGACACATTTCAAAACTCGTAAACTAAGCAAATACACTGACGGTAACAATAGAAAGATAAAGCTTAATTAAATATTTTCGTTGTAGTCCTTACCTATCCCCAAGAAATCCTTTTAGACGTCTCGGTCCGGGAGCGCTCACTGACAGCGAGACAAAAAAACACCGCAACCAAGACAAGACCCCCCTCCCTCTTCCATCTTAAAGGGCCAGCAACGCAAATTTGACGCGAGTGGTTGGAGGTTCCAATTGATTTTAAACTGTATATAGCTACTTTTTTCTATTTTTGAAGAATAAACTATGTAACCTAGTATGTTAGGGGTCACTAAAATGCAGCGCGTTTAAAATAACACTGTAGTAATCGTGGAAATGTATGTTTATCCTCTCAATAGTGAGAGGGTACCCTCTCAGAAGGCAGTCCATTCATGTTGTATGAGTGGCAGAAATAAAGGGAAATATGGTTCGCGTAAAATTACGTCATACATTCAGCACTTGGCTTGTGTCTAGCAATATGGACTACACTGCAGAGAAAGCTTGGGGCTAGTTTTCCTCATCTTTAGGTTACAGGTCAATATGTGATACACGAACACGGCTAATCCGTCAAAATAAAGAAAAGGAGCGCGCGTTGGTGCAAAAGAGGACAACTGGATGTCATGGTTATATGCTGTGTGATCTATAAGAGTCTGAACTCGCAAGTAAATAGGGTGAAACAGCACAACGGCTATTATCCAAGCAACAAGTTAATTAACTGTCGCTCAATACATTATCTAGGTTCAATATTGTTTTTACTAATTAGAGACCATTTGGGATTACGCGTTGGCTATGTATTTGTTTAGCATTTTGCACTTTATTATTCTATCGTGAGTGTAGGCCAACCACTAAGTGTTGGCCTAACGAATTAACGTTTCGAAAATCAGTCAAATGGTGCGAATCGAAACCCGTGACACCGAATTGTAAAAATAGGAAGGAAGGAACCTTATCAGAATAAATATATTTGACAAGGTTACATGTGTTTGATTGGTATTGTAATCTGAATCATGTAACTGTGCAAATGATCAATATTTTACAAGGAATTTTAATACAAAGCAGTAAAAAACACAACATATGAAAAAAAGGGAATAAATACAACTTTTTTTTCCTGATAGGTAAAATTCAGTTTTAGAAGAGTACAAAAGCAGAGAAAATACAACAGTTATAACAGTGGTCAGGTGCTGCAGTTTGAAGTAGTGCAATATAATAGATACAGTAGTTCCCATACAGTAGTTAGAGTAATAGTAATAGTTACACTACTTAATGCTTCCCACAACCACAGGGCCAGGGTGAAATGCAATAACCTAGGGAGTGCTTCGGTCTCTCATTCAGACAACTACACCAAGAAAAAAAACGTTATTGACAGGAAACATAGGACTATCTGTCACATTTCTAATTCATAGAAGGTTCTTGTGTCAGTGCGTGTGTCTTGGTGAAAGAGCGAGATATAGAGATTTTCTGGGGACATGTTTATGAAGTGAACATTCGTGTACAGTGACAAAACTGTTTTTGGTCAGTGCATTGAAAAATATATATATTTTCACAGTTTCTAAACGAAGACCATTTCAACCCTCTGTGCCTCTTGCTGTGCCTCTCTCATCTTCTTCACCTCACCCCTTTTCCTGTGCTCAAAAGAAACTGACGCCACCTCCACTGCATAAGAAAGAATGGCAGTTATTTGGTATGAGGACACAGACATCGAAAACTCCCAGGATGAATAAACGACTATGTGGCAGCCATTGATCCCCAAGCATCACACACCAATTCCCAAAGCCCACCAATCACAGCGAACAGACCTTCTCACCGCAAAATGTGACCGGCCTCTTCCACAGCAAACACTATTACAAGCTAAGGGAAAGATGCCTTGGCTTCAGCCACTGCACACTATAACCCCAAACACCAAAGCACCCAAAACAAACACACTATTACGGAAGTGCTGGGGAGATTTGGGATTCTCCAGTTCTGTAAAAATCCCAAATAACTCGGGACATTGACACAGAGGGGCTCAGTCCTTATCCAGAATGAAGAGGCTTCTCTTGAGGAGAGACTCAAAAATGCCCCAAAAAACCAGAACCATGCTTGCAAGGACTATGTTTACTGTGCTGATAAACCTCCAGTATAAACAGTGTTTTCTGTAGAAGTGTGAGAGCCAGGGTAGAAGGAGTAAAGAGGGGAAGGCTATTCAGAGTAGGAAGCAAATGAATAGGCAGAGCTAGAGGTTGGATCGCATGACCTGTGGCGTGTGTGTGTGTGTGTGTGTGTGTATGTATGTGTTTGGGGAGCATAAGCTAGAGATGGGATAGGATGGCAAGGGTGTTTTAGTTAGTCGGTGTGTGAGGGTGGGGAAAAAACAGACTAGAATAAAGCTCTTAAGGCCTTCATTTCTTGTCTTCGGAAGTCTGCCTTGCTTCAACAGTCCACTCTGCGAAGACTGGACCTGCTGTAAGAGTTCCTGTTCCAAAACAAAACAAAGACCTCTTACTTTACTGCAGAAGCATTTCGAATGTTACAGATGAAGAGAGAGAGAGGTCTCCGAAAGGGTAAAGCGAAAGACCTGTGCTCTAGAAACAGGTGATCGAAAAGTTCTGGTTTCAATACAAAAATTAGCAGCTTTCCAACAATCACATAAGTCACGCAGCCGGTTCCAAGAAATATGTCATAAAACAACAAGCTATGTTCTGATACTTTCCATAACAAATCAGGCAGGTTTTTTTTCCCATCGCATGGTTAAGTGATGACATTTTGGGGTCTTCCATCAATTCAGTTTGGATGTACGTGGGCATTTGGTGGAGTTCTTACAGTGTTTGCGAGAGCTGTGGTTCGCAGAGGTGTGTGAAGTTGGATCAGCTTGAAATGTGTTGACTTCAGGCAGTAAAGCGCAGAGACCAGTTCCCTTTGTGTGTTGACTAAGCCTCGGCGCTGGGAGGAATCGGAGGAGATTACGCCGAGAGTGTGTGCAACTGTGTGCGACGAGAGCGGCTCGTGTTACCGTTGTGTTTGCGTGGTCTGAGCTGGCAGCGTTCGGTAGAGCTGGGGAATCTTGCGGTTGATGAGGGGGACGAGAGACTCTTTCAGTTTATGGTAGTTCCTCTCCAGCTCCCTGTGGTACTCCTTCTGATCTGGTCCAATCAGAGCCTTGTTCTTCCTCAAGGCATCCTCACACCTGCGTAAGGAGAGCAGACCCAGAGAGTCAAAGCTTTGTTTTTACCCCCCTTGGGACAGACTGCTACACTCCACTGTCTGGAGTCTGGAACGCATCTTTACCTCTTCGTGAAGTCTTTAAAGCAGAGGCGCAGTTTGTTGTGATGGCGAAACAGCTTGGGGTCGTCGGGAATGTCGGAGAGAAAGACCTGCGCCACCTCCAGAGGGCCCTGTCGAGGAGATGAGCCGTTACAAAAGCACGCCCAGACATGTTTACACGCGACGACTTCCACTCAGACACATAAATACTGGCTGCAAGCGCCGCGCGACGCAGGGCCGGGGCCGGCTAAAGTGCTAGCTGTACCTGATTGACTGTGGTGCCCACACATCCCTGCAGAACCATCTGAAGCATCTTGGCATCTGCGGGGTCCTGATGGGTGGCGAAGGCCAGCTCCTGGGTCTTCTTCTGCATGTCCTCGATGGCCACCTCCATGGGAACCAGAATGATCTGAAGAGAAGGAAGCGCAGAAGGTGAATCATTCTCCGTCGGATACCCCGCGCCCTTTAAGAACGGACGACCACGTTTGAACCAGAGAAGCGCATATAGAAATGCCCCCCCCCCCCTCCCTCCCCCTCTAACCTCCTCTTTGTGGATGACGTTGATGCGGGTCTTGATGTAGGGGAAGGCGTGGGAGGTGGTCAGGATGGTCTTGCGCTTGTACTGCTCGTGCAGGTCCCCGTGCGCGCGGCCGTCCAGCGTGAAGGGGGTGCAGTACATGAAGGTGCGCAGGTTGTAGTTCTTGTCGAAGTAGGTGATCCTCTCCTTCAGCTCGTAGGTGTCGAAGTAGGGCTCCACGTATGTGATTTGCAGGTAGGCCTGGAGGGTATACTCAAGTTAGCAATGAGGAGCGTTGGAGGATGGTGAGTTGAAACGTGTCCCTCTAAGCTACTTGTTTGTTGGTCAGACCTTATTGGGATCCATCTTATTCTTATCCACGTGGTTGGAGTCCTTGATTATCTCCACCAACTCGTCCCCGAATCGCTCCGAGTAGAATTCCTAAAAGGTCAGATAAACGACAACCGGTCAGCTCCACCCATACGTTGCACCACTCCACCATTTAGAAACAGACACACTCGGACGTTGCCATGCCTCCAGTCTGTGGGAGATCTCAGCCAGCTTGGTTATGGACGGCTCCTTGTACACAAACTCCTGCTCGTCCAGGTCTCCGAACCTGCAGCCGTAGAAGCCCACCCGGAAGTAGGTTCCAAACATCCTCTGCGTCCTGCAGGAACAGGGGGGGGGGGGGGGGGGGGGGGGGGGGGGGCGTGGGTGGGTGGGTGAGGAGACGAAAGGACAAAAAAACAAAACAAAACAACAAAAAAAACAACCGTAGATCATTTTCAGAGCTGGTGCTGAGCTGGCCTAAATTGACATGTTACAACATTTAAAACCAGCTGCAACCGCAGCCACCATTAAGGAGAGCCAGGAGAATTGAGTCTGAGTTGAGAAATGGTTCTCCGCTGTGTGCTACTAAACAAGGGAAAGTTTGAGGGCAAAGACCGATGTCTGAATTAGGTTTGGGGTTTTATATAGTTTCACTCACCGATTAAACACCATCCCGAGCGGACAAGAAAGGCAGGAAGCCGGAATAATTGAGAAAGAGAGGAAAGAAAATGTTATTGGCTGAAAGAAAAACGGCCCGAGCGGTCATACTCACACACGTAAATCGTTTCTTACCTCCCATCCAGAACTCTGCGAGGAGGGGAAAAACAAACAAACAAAATCTCTCAGTTAAACAGTACTTGTTGTTGGTTCATTTCTAGCTGGAGAGAACGGAGCGGTTCCATGTCAATCTCTCAGCGGCTGAGTTACAGTAATACAGTGCAAGCTTGTGGTGGGGGTTGGGGGAGAGAGGGGTGAGCGGGGGATGCAGTGGAGGTGGGGGGGCCTGTCACAGCCACAGGCGGACAGCGCACCTGGTTGTAGACTTTATTAAAGGCATCCTGCAGCTTGCCATGGACCGTGGCCAGCTTCTTGAAGTCCCGGTTGGCCTCGTGGATGGGCAGCAGGATCTTGTAGACCTCGTTGATGGCCTCGTACATGGCAGCCTGTGGAACAGACACCACATGGTCGGGTTATGAGCTTGCGGTGAGTTTAACTACAGACAGGCCTTGTTTACTAAGGAGTGGGAGGGGGGGAGTGTGTGTATGAGTGTGTGTGAGCTGTACCATGTTGAAGGAAGCAGCCGCTTGCTCCAGGAGTCCCACCAGGCCAGACTCGCTGAAGTACTTCCCCGCGCAGATGCCCTCCTCCTCTGGGGACAGGATGTCGTCCGACACGGCCGATTCCTCCAATACGTTGGACGAGATGTTCTAGGCATGATACATATCGTTAGGAAAACACGAGCATCGGAACAAGCGTCCGTTTCTCGATGACGCGCATGGCAACATCCCCACAAACACACGTGACCGACCTGGAAGGTGACGCAGCCGATGGGCAGGTAGCGGCAGTCCTCCAGCATGTTGAGGTACTCGGCCACCAGGGCGGCGCTGTGCACCAGGCAGTGGGCCGCCTCGGCGTGGTTGGACCTCTCGGAGTGCTTCCCCGCCATGTTCTGGAGCCAGGTGAGGCGCAGGTCTGGAGAGTTCTGGTAGCCCTTGGCGATCCGGTACATCAGGTCAATGAGCATCTCTGGGTCCTGCTGATGTTCCTTCATCTTGACGGTGTCGGTGAGGATCATGTGGAGGTTGAACACGAGGTCCTGGACCTGGAGTGACGACAACACAACCGGAGGGAGAGGAGTGATGAGGAATGATGGGGAAGGGGAAACCCCCCCCCCCACTAACACAACTGCTGGTCAGCGTTCCTTCCCCCCCAGGAGGAGAGAGAGGAAGGGGGTTCCTGCCTGTTCGGGGAAGGGCGTGTCGCGGAGCTCTAGGTCATCCTCGGCGTAGGTCAGGATGGTCTTCAGGGAGTGGCGAAGGTGGTCCTCGTTGAAGTTCTGAGACGTCCCCACCAGGGAGGACAGGGACATGGTCACCTGCATCTTCACCCTGGCAAAGTTCTGCCCTCGAACACAGGACAGATCCCAGCTCTGACGTCAGATGCATCTCAGCATGGGAATCGCACAGGACGTGGTGACGTTTTTCACAAGCTGTTTTTGGTTGTTGTATTTTATGCGGCGAGCAGGTGTGGTTCAGACTCACGTTGCCGATCTCGAAGTTCTGCCTCATGAGGAGGTAGAGGGAGGCGGAGGCGTGGCTTCTGACGGCGGCCACGCTGCTGCTGCAGTGACGCAGGAGACGCAGACACAGGTCTGCACACAGCTCTGTGTCCTCCTCGAACAGCATCTCTGGAAACTACACGCGCACACACACACACACACACACACAATAAATAATCTTTGAAAAGCCAAGAAGCATCTGCTCCTGATAAATGATGTGCCATAATATCACACACAGCCCACCGCATGCACAGATTTGGGCAGCTACATGCTCGCACACACACACACACGCACGCACGCACGCACACACACACGCACGCACGCACCTTGAAGACGAGAGCCCTCTGTGTGGTGAAGCAGTGTTGCAGGAAGAGGGCGCTCTGGTTTCCTGCCATGCTGTGCAGGAGGACCCGGAGCACCCCACCCAACACACTCTCCTTCAGCTCCGATACCAGCACCGTCTGAAACACACACACACACACACGGGAGGGGGAGAACAAAGGGAGGTGTGACATCACTGCCGTCATGAAACAGGAAGGAGATAGAATGACTGGTGCATGATGGGGGGGTGAGGGGGGAAGAGGAAGGTGGTTGTCACATCTCCTTGTACCTTGACTATGACCTCCAGCGTGTCCAGTACAACCAGAGACGCTTCAGTTGCCAGGTTACCATCCACCACCGACTCCTGTTCCACCTCAGACTTGGTCCTGTCAGAACACTTGCTGTCACTCACACACACAGGAACACATCCAGCCGAGCGCAGAGACGCCAAAGCAAGCTCGGCCATCCTCATGAGCGTTATAGTGAAGTGCGATCGAATATTAACGCGAGCGATCACATTCAATACAGATACTCTGGGAACATACTCGAAGCGGCCGGTTACTACCACTCAAATAACTTATGTCACTCCACACCGTGAAATCAAATGTATCTGTACAACATATTCTTCCTTGTTTTGTGCACTTGCTGATTTCCCTCTTTTCCCTTGGGCTTCTACGGTGACGTTCTTCCTACAACAACTCTCTTGCGGACTTCCACAGCTGTGTCTCGCCCTAGACCGTCTATCACGTGCTTCTATCTCTAGCGGCGACTGGATCACAAATTAAAGACTAGGCAACTTCAGTCACTCCACGCAAACCAGTCAAGTGCGTTCTGGCTCATACCACGCGCACCACACAGTAACAAAGCGTTACACAGTGTCGCCAACATCACGTTAGCTCACACAACACGACGACGGACTGCCCCACGCAGCCACCACAACAATTCCTTACAAGTCGCCGAAAACCTAGAATGAACGTAAAGAGCAAAATCACGTCGATCCTGGAGTTATTTCTTGACCTTTACAATGATAGTCTTTGTCCAATTTTGGAAGGGACGCACCTTTTATCATGCCGACTCTGGCCCCGATACTTCCTGCCTTCGAGAGGCTGCGCTGGAGACTCGCTGTCGATTCGCCCACTGAATAACGCTCTCCACAGTGAGCGAGGCAGAGTCGTTAGGCGATGTTCTCGTGAATGATCTATTCCTAAAACGTTCAGGCTGTTTGAGGTCCTCCAGGCACTGTTCTTCCCCACTTAAGTTCACTCACCCATAGCATCAGCCTAGTGTCCTAGGAACGCAGTCACGCTAGCCAACACCCAAGATCAGAATATGACAGATCCACAGCCTGTGTCTTCA
>BROE01000018.1:8998122-9057463 GCA_036571765.1 Plecoglossus altivelis | reverse complement strand
GTGGTGGATGACTAAGTTAGGGCATTGTTGACGGGGCAGAGTGGGGGCAGATGTGAAGGGCAAAAGTGAGGGGGCGAGTGAGGAGGGGAGGGCAGGTGGTAAGGGCATTGAGTGAGGAAGTAGAGGCGCGCAGTGAGGGGAGGGGCAGAGATGAAGCGGTAGTGGGCAGTGTAAGGGGCAGAGTGATGGGGAGGGGCACCATGTGGGGGCAGGGAATGGCCGAGTGAAGGGGAGGAAGACCAGAGTAAGGCGGGTGAGCGCGGCGGGGCAGGTAGTATACCATATTGTACTGAAGCGGACACTTAGAAGGTGCAAGCAGGTTCCAGCAGGCCCGGTTGATTGGCGCGACACGCGCCAACACGAGGTTCGGACACACCCAGCGTCCAGGAGGCCGGGCGTCGGCGTTTGCTTCAGCAGGCACAGGTGAAGCCACACCAGCAGGGATTGCTGCCTTGCACTCGTGTCAGAACAAGTGCTGCTGAGCGGATCCGTGCCTGACACACACACATCTACATGATTCTCTTTGGATGACTATCACACCAGTCAGGCTTATATCCACTCTCACAGCCTTTACAGGCAGTAGCGAGTGTTTGTGAAAACAGGGACGAGAACCACCTCCAGAGCCACCTGCAGGCACAGAGATGTAGTGGAACAGAAGGCATGTTCCTTGTAAAAAGAACATGCTGTTCTAATGTGCGGTTCCCTGTCCTATTACAACAGGATGACTTCTGCGTGTCCACAAGGACATTTTTCATTAAGCATCCAACCAGGGTTGTGAAATTGAAGTCGCTTTTTTAATTTGCAACCATTTAAACATCATTTTTTTGGAACCTCCCCAGTTATCATCTGACTAGGAGATCAGAAGGCATTCAGACATCTGACCAGTGTGTGTGCAGCGCAGAGGGAGTGTGTTTTGACATGTGATGTAGGGGTATGATTGTGTTTGTAGCGCAGGAGTGGGGGGGGGGGTTGACTCACCACTGTGGGCAGGGTGAACGGGTTAGCTTTGGCATGTGGCAACGGGGATCCAGCGATCGCCATGGCAACAGACTGACTGATGGTGCTGCCGTTGTCTGGGTCACCATCGTCAGCCAGCGTGGAAGCGTGGCGCGTACGGACGGGCGAGGTGTCTGCATGCGCACGGACGCCGTGGCGACACACACGCAGACGCACAGAAACAGATGAGTATCGCTACTGGACTAAGTTCACAAGAAACACACAGACACTCTATGATCTGATATCTCTACCCAGATGGTGTCGGATCTGCGCTTGCCCTGACCTGTGAAGTCATGAAGCTGTGGCAGGGTCTCCATGACGATGGGGATGAGGGGCAGGTAGAGCTGGGCAACGTGGCTGCGGACCTGGGGGTCTACGTAGCGGAGGTCTGCATCGTGGCTGCACAGCAGGGAGTGGACCGCGCTGATGGCTTTCTTGTGCAGGAAGAACACCCTGCAAGAACGCAGGCTGGGTCAACACCATGGGGAGTAGGGGTTGGGGTGTGTGGGTGTGCGGGTGTGCGTGGGGGACGCGGGTCAGGGGCCTCACCCCTCTCCGTCAGGCTCCAGGATGAGGGACAGTTCGCTGAGCAGCAGGCCAGACAGGAAGTGTTGCTGGCGGAAGGGGACGGAGAGCTCGAACATGCTGGCTACCCCCTGGTCCTGCACCATGTTGGAGAAGGCCGAACTCTGCAGAGAGAGGAGGCGGAGAGAGAGGAGGCGGAGTAAAAGGAGGGGGAGAGAGAGGAGGGAGAGAGAGAGGAGGGAGAGAGAGAGAGGAGGGTGAGAGATAGAGCAGAGAGCGAGAGAGAGGAGGCGAGGAGGGAGAGAGAGAGGGGGAGAGCAAGGAGGGGGAGAGCGAGGAGGAGGAGAGCGAGGAGGAGAGAGAAGAGGGAGAGGCGGACGAGGAGGTGAAGAGACGACCGAGAGGAGGGGGAAGATGAGGCAAGAGAGAGAGGAGGGGGGAGATCGAGTGAGGGCGGAGAGACGTAGGAGGGGGAGCAAGGGGGAGAGTGAGAGGAGGAGGAGCAGAGACAGGAGGAGAGCGAAGGAGGGGTAGAGGGAGGGGGAGAGCGAGGAGGGGGAGAGAGGAGGCGGAGAGAGAGGAGGGAGGAGGGGGTTAATGACATCCCACTCAGATCCTCGAATCAAATCGGGATTGGTCATTAGTGAACGGTTCTGCAGTGAATGGAGGGTCCAGCGTCAGCACCTGGGAGGTGGTGGAGGATGTGGAGGGGGAGGGCGAGGCAGGAGGGCTGACAGTGGAGCAGGGCAGGTTCAGGGTGACGTAGTGCTCGTGGCTGCACACGAATGCGCAGGAAGTCCACCGCTTAGGCGCCAGTCCAAAGTGCTAGAGTTCTAGCTGTGTGGAGCTTGTTGGCAATCTGGGACACACACACACACACACACACACACACCAGACACAGACACCACACAGACACACAACACAACACAATTGCTTTCTAAAAAGACCACAACGGAGACTCTGCATCTGAAGTGTTCATGGGGAAAGCAGGACTGTATTGCGCAGCCTGTTGTTAGTGGAGGATTTGAGTTTTAGGCCAGGGTACCTGTTTGTAGTAGGTGCGGATGAGGTTGAAGACAAAGCCTCGATCCATGAGAGACAACAGGTCATTCAGGAAGAAGGCCAGACTGCAGTTTAATCTCTCTACAAGCTCCACATCCTGTCACAGAGAAAGAGAGGGGGGAGGGGGAAATTGTTATAACGGGAGAAAGAAGATGAAAGAGACAGGAGTGGCAGATAGACATTTACATAATAATAATAATAATAATAATAATAATGACAACAACAACAACAACAATAATAATAATAATACGTACAACATTCAAAGCAATATCAGCTGTACTGACTATTAACACAATGTACATATATGAAATTAATTGACCACAAGGAAAGGGGTTGTGAGTAAAGGGTTCGATTTGGGTCAGTGCGTTTAGTACCTTGTGGTACCGACTGGCGATATCTGCACTAATGGCACAAACGAGCGCAGCGATGTCGTCCACAAAGCGGTCTGGGAACCGCTGCCTCCTGGGAAGATCCATCCGAGAGGACAGGAAGAGGTGGTGACTCATGCTCTTCACCTGGGAGGCGAAAGGGGGGGGGGGGGGGGGGGGGGGGGGGGGGGAGGGAGAGCGCTCCGGTCACCACACTGTCACACTGACCCCAGGCAGACCCCGGGTGCAGGAGCCACGTGTCCGTGCTTTTCTCCAGGGGGGCGGGAGAGACGTACCATGAGCTGGAAGAAGAACCAGGCCTGCTGCAGGGCCGCCTCCCTCACGGTGCTGGTGCTCACCACCCACTGCAGGGCCAGCTCCTCGTGGAGCAGCTGAAGCACAGACCGGGCCAGACAAGACAGGACCGGGCCAGACCAGACAGGAACGGGCCAGACCAGACAGGAACGGGCCAGACCAGAGGACACCCAGGTCAAGGAGAGGAAATCAAAGGTCAGCGAAGACAGCCAAATAGCTAGTGAAAGCACAGTGTGTAGGGTCAAAGTTCAGCTCGCCAGATCTCTATAGATATGTGTCATGTGGGAGCATGAACTCCTTAAGGCTAACTGCAGATGCAGGGATCTCATTGCAGGCATTACACATGCGCTTCAGTTAAGCAAATCCACCTACTGGTACCTCTGATTACTGTGTCAACACTCACAAGAACAGGTTCTCGCACAAACATCTGTTATCAACCGCTAACTCGACTGTTAACAACATAGACAAAGCTTAGTGGGTGAGGATGGGCACGATGAGAAAGTCTGATGTGGAGATGAAGTGAAGTGGTCGAATATTGGGGTCTGTTTTGATGTTTGACCGTTTTACCTTCTTGGCAATCTGCCTAGTAGGAGCGGAGCAGAGGGAGGAGCTGTCCAGATAGGCCGACATGCGACAGCCCCGCTCGCTTGCCTGAGATGGAGTGATGGCGACGTGGCAAACACGCGGATGAGATGGAACGAGGGACAGACATGATGGGGAGCAATGAGAAAGACCGGATGGGTTCAGAAAGCTCCGACTTAACGGCGACGGAATCAACCTCGGACGAATCAGAGCCGCGCCCATGTAAAAGACAGAAGTAACTGAGGAGAAGGGGCGGAAAAGCTGGGGCAAGTCTGATCGGACAGAATGACGGATGGACACACACGCACACACAGATAGACAGATGCAGCCCCCTGTGAGCGGAGGGAGACGAGTGGGTGAGTTGGGTGGGATGGGGTGTCTGTTGTTACGTTAGGAGGGAGGAGGAGGAGGACGAGAGGGGACGAGAGGGAGGGTGTGGGCACCTGCTTGAGCTCACAGCTGGAGTTGGGGTTCCGACGGAGCACGGCTCTGGAGCCGCCGGGGGCATAAGCAGAGTTTACCCAGGAGTGGGAGCGGTCTATCCCCTGGCGTCCCACACCAGGCGGGCAAGAGGCAGGGACCGGGGGGGGGGAGGAGGAGGAGGAGGGAGGACAAGGGAAGATTGAGGGGGGAGTTTAGGAAGGGAATATTTAGGGAGGATACAAGGGCAGATTAGACAGGGGGGGGAGGAAGGAGGGGAGGGGGTGTCGAGGGACAGAAGACAAGGGACAGAGGCACAGCATAATTGCATAATTGACATCGGCAGTGGAATCAAGAGTCCGCAATGCAAACCACAGGCATGCACACCAACACCCAACACAGCACTGAGGAGCTCCACTGTAGACCACCAAGAGGGGAGGGGAGGGGAGACAAGCTAATGGCGCCTTCATTAGCAGGACAGGAAACAGTCACTGTAACAGTAATTGTCTATGGAAAGAGATGGCGATTTCTGCCCCAAACTACTGGAATAACTCCTAGCAGTTGAATGAACTACACATGTAAGTATAGATAATGCATTATATACTACAAAAAAACATATATCATTCCAATTTGCGTTCGTCGGCACAGGAAGTCCTGGTTCCCGCGGATACGAAGAGGCTGATGCTGACCTTGCTGCCTATGATCCTCTGGACCTCCTCATCAGGGGAGGTGGGTGAAGAGGCCAGGTCAGGGTTGGAGTTGCTGATGCTCTTAGAGCGCGACAGGTGAAGGCTGCTGGGCCGCGCCGTCGCCCTCGACAACGTGGCGTAGTGGATCGGCAGCTCGTACGCTGGGGATCCCGCTGCTGAGGGGACAGAGGGCGTGGCTGGATTTTAGACGCGGTCCTTGGGAGTCGCCACGACAACGGATGCTGACGCCCTTATCGACAAGAGATCACCGCAAACTGCAGGACAGTGATAACAGATCTCCCTGCTAAAACTGGAGAGCCACCTCCCTGCCCCGTGGGGGCTGATTAGCCAGGAGTCTGACTGTGGGAGCCCAGGGATCACTCACCAGCAGGGGGCATGACTGGCTCGGTGCTGGGCAGGTGGAAGCAGTAGTGGATGTAGGACATCAGCAGGTTGTTGCGGCCATGCTGGTCCTGGTTCCCCTCCAGGTTCTTATGAATCTGGTTCACCAGAAGAGCCATGGCCTCGAAAGCAGCCCGGCCCAGGTTCACTACGACGGATCGGGTGAGAGGAGGATGAAGAGGAGGGTTGAGTGTTAGGGGATGCAGGGGGCGAGGGAAACAAAATGGCCCGCCTCGCAGGCCGGGGGGGGGGCTGCTCACCGATCTGGCCGGCGATGACGGGCGGGTGGACGATGAGCAGGATGAGCTTGCTGAGCAGCTGGTGCAGGAAGCGGACGCAGGTGTCCAGGAGCGCCCCTCGCAGGGCGGCCATGCTGGCCTTCAGCTCGGCCTCCACGTTGGCCTCGCTGATGATGACGTCCTTCAGACGGAAGGGGAACGAGTACTCCTCCAGGACGTACACCAGCGTGAAGAACTTGTCCAGGTGAGGATCCTGCCGACACACACACACGCACACGCACACACACACACAGTGGTTTAGGGTTACCACAAGAGGTAGATTTAGCACAGAAGACCTTGACGTGTGTGCGCGTGCGTGCATGCTTGCAGCGTGTCGTGCTCGGACCTGAGTATGAACTGACGATGCAGCCGTCACCTCCACGTTAAACACTCCTTTGTGGTTGTCCACCCACTTCATGCCTGGAAGCTGCACCTGTGGGACAAGAGACATTGTCAACCCTGACCACAACACACGCACACACACACACACACACAGTCAGTCACACACACAGTCAGTCACACACACAGTCAGTCACACACACACACAAACACAGTCAGTCACACACAGTCACACACACAGTCAGTCACACACACACATATACAGTCAGTCACACACACACACACACACACACACACACCCACCCACACCCACACGCTTACATCCGGGGTGAGGACAGAGTAACTGGGAGGAGGCTTCTCCACGGAGACAGGAAGGCTGAAGGAGCCGGTCCGAAGGCGGCCATGTTGCATGAGAGGGATCCACTGCGGAGAGCAGAAGGCAGCAAGAGCTTCAGATCTCTGGCGGCGCAAGCCGTCCTGCACGGCACGGCGCCACACGGTCGTGAGGGCGGCCCTTCCTAGCGTTCCTGTACTCACGGTGTAGCCCACAGGGGTTTCCAGCGGCGTGTTCTGCTTGGGCTGGCAGCTGATGTGGTAGAAGGTGAAGAGGAGGTGGTGGTTATCCGTCAGGTTGGCTGGAATCTTCATCTTGACCTCCTCGTAGAACTCCGGAGACCTGGGGGGAGGGGCGAGGGGCGAGGGGCGAGGGGGGAGGAGGGAGAGCGATGGCAGGGAGGTGAGAGGGAGTAGGATGACGAGGGTTTGTATGTGACGACAGACGAAAGAGGGGGGGTTGTACTTGTTATGGTAGATGACCGGCGTGTAGGCCTCTTTGAGGAACTCTGCACAGCTGGACTTCCCGAAGATGACCTGTGCGAGCGAGGAAAGATATAGTCAAATGACGTCCAATGTTTTTCTTTCGCTTTCTCAGCGGGGGGGAGGGGGAGCGCCTGAAATCACACACCGTGTCCCTCCGCATCAGGATCTGATTTCAAGGATAAGTTTGTCAAAACGTGAGTCAAGCGTGATGTAATTTACTGGCAAAACATGTGTATATTGTGTCACTGTCTCATTTGTAAAAATGTAGTAACTTTTGAGATGTATTTTGTGCTAATTATACCAAGTAACTGTCCATGTGCATTTAATTGAGGAATACATAAAAATATATATATTTATTTAAATTGCTTGGACTCATTTGGTTCTCCGCCTTCCTGTTTGGTATTGGATGTTGTTAAGAGTAGAACATCAGAATGAGGTCAGTTTCTTTGTCGATCACGTTAAGAAATGCACTTCTCCCCTTGTCTGAACTGCACTTCAAAAGAACATAGGGACTTATCAGACCTACTGTAGTCTCCAAGAAACGAACACTACAATGGTGCTAATGTAACCCAGCTGTGCACACAATAGATCTTCTTGGAGGGGAGGTGGGGGGGGAGGACCTAGATCTAAACAACCTTGACTCATCTTTCATGCCAGAGGGCCAGCATGTGTGGGGTGGGGAACGGGTGTGTGTGAGTGGGGGGGGGGGGAAGAGGCCATTGTCATGAGGACACAGCCGTCTCCCGGCGCACGATTGGTGGAGGCGCTCACCGACATGGCCTGGCTGGGGTCCTCCCCCGCCATGAACTGGACCTTCACAGCGATGTTCCTGACCGAGCCCTGCCGACTGCTGAAGTTCAGACTCGGGGCCCGACAGCAGGTTCCTTGGAACGACAGCACATAAGGGAGGGTGAGGATGAGGGGGAGAGAGAGGACAAAAAGGGGAAAGGGAGGAGGCAGGGAATTTCAATGCGATGACAGAACAGCGATGGGATGTAAGGTCAAGGCATTCCAGTTCAGAGCGTCTACAAAGTGCTTGTCCGTGGATTTTCAACCAAACGCCATTTCCAGCCTTGCCTGTGAAATGCCAAGAGGCTTTCAGAGGGTTCAAAACACTTTAGCTGTCCAAATGAGAGAAAACAAAAACCTTAACAAGAGTCAATTTAATGCAAAATGAACCAAACGAGGAAAGCGAGAGAGAGGTTGTGAGAGTCCATGTGTGTTCTGAGTCAACACGAGAGTAAAGGGACACGGTAACACCGCGGTCAGTCATGTCCAGATATATGCCGTGTATATAGACTGTGGGAGAACAGGCAGACCCAACAGTCTGACCAAAACAGCAGGGGACTATCGAATTAATCCGCCTTTGTTGTGCGAACGGGCCATCTGTCAATCTGCCAGACTGGCCTTAACGCAGCCAAGAGAGTTTGAACCGTGCATGAGGTCACTCGCATAGGTGTGAGTGACCTGGAATCCACCTGGACCTGGAGTCAAACACGAGACGAATCACTGCCGGGCACATTCTACAACCTCCGATGCGATCCCGTTGCTGGTGATCCACCATGGAGAATCTCTCAACAGAAAGCATGCGTCCTCTGACTTGCTATAATGGACGGTGACGTTATAGATCTACCAGCCTGAGAGGAGGGCTTGAGTCAGCCAAACGGTGTTTAGAGCCCGAGGGTTGAACTATTTCAGGGATTGAGCAAAAACTTCAAGGTCATTCTGACTAAGGCAACTGCTGGGCTGCTCTCTGATTGGCCTGCCGCTGAGCTAATATTTCACAGCTCTGTAGCACACCTACTCTCTAATCCCTTATAAATTACACACAAACATGGGAAAAATCACTTGTAAGAGAGGCTCCACCATCAGCTATCAGGGCGAATTGGATTCAGCCACACTGATTCGCAGACAGATCGGTCGGTCGTCCTCCGTTAGCGATCTCCCCGGGATGAGGGTGTTCCTGTGCCTGGTGGCGTGCCTGAGCGGCGCCCTCGCCGCGCCCAGGAAGGCGGAGGACAAGGCGGCCCCGCAGGAGGAGGTGAGCGTGCTGATGTACGGCGTGCTCCAGTTCAGCCAGTCCTTCCACGAAATCTACCAGAGCACGGAGGCCAAGATCGCCCGCATCACCAACTCCCTGAGGAGCCACGAGCTGGCGCTGGAGGGGCTGAACCAGGACGCCGTGCAGGCGGCCGAGCAAGAGGTCCACATCAGAGGGGCTCTCAGGCTGCTGGAGGTGAGAAGAAAAGCACCCCCCCTCCCCTCCTCCCCCTCCCTCCCTTCCTCCCTCCCTCCCCACTCTCCTGTTATCTGAGAGCTGTTGAGCTCACGCAGGGCGAATGGTTTCGCTCGTCGTAATAGCGGTGTTCAGCCTGGCTGTCGAGTTGCGGAGGTGGGTGGACTCGCGGGCGCTGGAGCTGAGAGATAATGACGGTACGGCAGGTAGCTGAGATCCCACTCTGATAAGCTTCTGTTGTGGCGGCCAAGGGGAAGAGCAGAGCGGGCGGAACAGACATAACAAAAACCCGCTGCCCCTTTCTTCCTTTGCCAAACGTGACGGAAACAGCCACGCTTTACAAACCCGTTACATAGACTGCGTGGGTGTAAAACACACTTGTTCTAGCGCACCTATACAGGCAAGGTTACTGTTAAAATGCTCTGGATAGATACTATTTTCAGAACATAGGAAGGCGTGCGAAAAGCTTTTCGAACAGCAAGTACGTGTTGAGGCGCGGTCAGCTACCAGCTGGTCAGAGCCCAGTGTGAGGGGAAGGTGGGGCAGGGGGGGGGTGAGAAGGAAGGAGCTGACAGATGCTCTGGTTGACAGGGCCAGATGGCTGGGCTGTACGCTCAAGCGGAGCAGACCAAGGGCAAGTTGGCCCACGTGGAACAGGAGGAGGAGGCGCTGAAGAAGAAGGTGGCCAACCTGGAGACGAACCTGGAGAACTCCACCCTCACCCGGCTGCAGGAACTACAGGTACCACGGTGCACCTCCCCGACCACCTGCCGACCGCTTGCCTGTCAACTGGCAGGTTTGCTCAGGACAGAAACACTTTTCTGTCTTTTTGTTGTGTTTTAGGAGAGGGCTATGAAACACTCGGACCTTCTGAAGAGCTTGGAGGAGTGGAACAAGAAGCAGAGGCAAAACCTTGAGCTTCAGAACAAGAAGCTGACCAAGCTGCAGAGGATCGGAGCGGCTCAGGTTCGTCCGAACGTACGACGCGCGCCTACGGCGACCGCGCCCACGGCGACCGCGCCCACGGCGACCGCGCCCACAGCGACCGAGCCTGCTCGCTTGAGTGAATCAGTCACGTTGTCGTTCTCGTTCACAGAGCCAGGCCAAGGATGTAGCTCTTCCCAAGTCCACATCACCTGGGGGATCCTTGCAACGGACACAGGGTCTCCCTGCCTGAGGAGAACACCGCGGTCTCCCTGTTCGCATGGACGGAAACGGCACGCAACACTCCCTAGCACGCAGCAACTCATCTGAATGAATAACTCGCTGTATTTATACCTCGTTTGGAACTGATTGACATTAATAAAGTTTGACGTTCGTGTGACTTGGAGTGCGTCGATTCATTGTTTGTTTGGGGGGGAGGAAGGTTTGCGTGTAGGTGTGTGTGTGTGTGTGCTGACCGGTATGTGGTGTGGGGGGTGTAGACGTAGCGAGCGGGGAACTCCAGCACCTCCTTGGTGGGGCGCACACGGAGGTCAGGGTAGGGTTTGACGTGGAGCAGTTCAGGGGACAGACAGTAGTGAGGAGAGTCGGGGGCCGGAGAGATGTCGATCTTCAGCTGGGCTGCGGACACACAGCAGGGACACTGGAGTTACACTCGTGAGGGTGGATGTCATGGGGAGGCGATTGAGGTGCGTCCTCCCTGTGTGTGTGTGTGTGTGTGTGTGTGTGTGTGTGTGTGTGTGTGTGAATGTGTGTTAGATCTAACCTGTAACAGGCCTCAGTCTACGCAGGACTGATGACGGTCTGCGCATGTCTGCCAGGAACTTGTAGAGGTCCTCGTCACTCAGCCTATCCCCCTCCTTCACACACACATACATTTGATTATCACAAAAAACGAGAAGCGTACACAAACCCTGTGATGAAGCACTCACGCATAGTTCTGCAAAATCAACAAACGTTTCCATTTACACCAAAAACACACACACGCACTTTAAGACAAAGACAGACCCTAACTAACCTGCTTAAAGAAGTTTGTGACTGTGAGGGTGGCTGGACGGAAGGTGGCAAAGTTACACATATCGTCTCCCACACTCATCCGCTCCAACCCTTTCTTTTTCCTCTCGTTCCATGTGCCGTGGCCTTTGCGTTCTGACAGAAAGGGGAAGAGAACACACTGCCTTTCAGAGCCTGGGGTGGGGTGGGGGTGGGAGTGGGGGGGACACACGCCAACCACAAAGCTGAGACCCCCACACAGGGGGTCTCACCCTCTCCTGATATGGCTGATACGATTGCCAGGAGCGGTGGCGGCGGAAGATGTACCGGAGTCGGAGTCTGGGTCGGAGCGGTCCAGCCCGCCCACGCTGCTGACGATGTTCAGGAGGTGGATGGCGGTCCAGGCGAAGGGCATGTGGAAACAGCCCAGGCGGCTGCAGAACTGCTCCGCCTGCAGACGCAGCTTCTCCAGCTTCTCCTTGTGCTGAAGAGAGAGGTAGGGAGAGAGAGGTAGGGAGAGAGAGAGGTAGGGAGAGAGAGGTAGGGAGAGAGAGGTAGAGAGAGAGAGGTAGGGAGAGAGAGAGGTAGAGAGAGAGGAAGGCATAGAGACAAAAGACAGAAAGAGAGAGAGAACAAACAAGGTTAGAAAAGCAGAGATGCCTCCCTCAGGGATGCCACCACCACCAGGCACTAGCGGAGCTGAATACATTACAAGCAACACTGCCAGGTTGCTGGATGTTGATCTATCAAATAAAGAATTGCAAATATTGCAGCTGTCGAGACAGAATTGAGAAATGATTGCACAGCAGTATGTGTACAAGCCCTCTTTACTCACATCCAGGCAGTTCAGAACTTTACCTTGGATGAATCTGACTCCTTCATCACCATATACGGTTCACAGCACTCCCCGATATCTCCCTGTTGAAGGACTTTCTCCAGCTGAAACATACAAAGAAAAAACATTTAACGACAGAATATACGCTATTCTAAGTATTCTGTATAACCCGATATGATAGTTATGATGGCAATAGATGAATAATTGATACAAACGTTGATACCCAAGCATAAATCGGAGTAAGACTTCAAACCCAAACCTCGAAATCGCTGACTAATGTTTCATTGAACTTTACTATTTGATCAGACCAGATGAACTTCATTGAAAGTCAACAACTGATCCATTTGTTTTTGGCCGTGATAAATGATTCAGTATTGCAAATGGGCTTGGCATCATTCTGTTGGTCAGGCCAGGCTCACAGATCAAGGTTAAAGCCCAATGTCTCAATAACATAACCTTGACATTTTCCAGAGCTGTTTAATACAAACATATTTCGAGCTTTGAAAACTAGACATCAAAAGTGTGTTCTGATGCAGGTAACATTATTCATATAATAACAATATATGTATAATATAATAAACGTATGGGGGGGAATCCTGATAGAATCCTCTCAGGTTGCACGTTACGGAGTCTCGCTGTGTAGCGCTGGTTGCACCTTGATGACCAGGAAGATGTCTGCGGAGGGGTAGGTGATGGAGAAGATGGCGGAGCGGGCTAGGGTTGAGATGGCCATGTGCGGCGTGTGGGGCTTCAGCAGTGTCTTCATCTGGTCCGAGTTCAGGTCAAAGTGGAAGTCCTCTGAGATCTGGGAAGGACAGGTACATCTTGAATCAGGAGCGAGGAAGGGTGGGAGCGAGGAAGGGTGGGAGCGAGGAAGGGTGGGAGCGAGGAAGGGTGGGAGCGAGGAAGGGTGGGAGCGAGGAAGGGGGGAGCGAGGAAGGGCGGGAGAGGCGAGGAAGGGGGGAGCGAGTCGATCAGTTTAAATGGAAGTCAAGGGATTTGAATTTTGTTTTGAAGGTGGGATTCAAACCACAAGACAGGACAGAGTAGAGTAATATAATCAGTCAGCCATGAGCAAAGCTTCACCGTGGCAACATGACCGGTCATGTGTGTTAGATAAACAGAGTGCCAACGTTCAGGCTGCCGTGCGATGGAAAAACAACATCAGACGGCTACCTTTTTCTTCTCCTTGACGTCGTACAAAGCCAGGGTCCCGAAAATCGGCTCGATTTCGATTTCAAATCTAAAAGAAACAGGAGGGACATAATGTTATTGGGAGATTGAGGTATTTGTGACTGGAAGCACTGCAGGAGATACATCGGGGGGGGGGGGAGTGAGGGGTGGCACTCACTTTAGGGACAGACACTTGACCATGATTCGCTGCCCAGTGTGTTCCTTGGGCACCTCAGGAACAGAGCATCGCTCCACAGCTTCGTCCTGCCTCCCAGACACGGCCGTGAGAACACAAACAGCCGTGTTTGAACAGGCGCCATGGCAACAGGGAGACCGACACAGCGTGTGTGTGCAGAGATATAAAAGAAGAGGTGGGGAGAGGTGGGGGGGGGGGGGGGGGGGGGGATGGAGAGAGGGAGAGGAAGTAAGAAAAGATACGATAACATTCAGGCGGTTCCTGAGTCCAAACGTCTAGAGCTCCTTCATACGGAGTCCTTATGAAATCTGTTTCGGAGGTTCTTGCGGGTCGGGTCTGACCTCGTCTGGAGGAGGGTAGAGCCCCAGCAGGTCAGGATGGCGCCCCTGCAGGCGAGCCTCAGCGTTGCGGCGGTCCATCTCCTCCGCGGCCGTCCGCTCCAGGACCGAAGGCAGCAGGGCATCAGGAGAGGAGTTCTTCAGGTCAAAGATGCTGGAGGCCCAGCTGCCCCGCGGCGTGTCGTCCAGGGAGACGGATCGTCTCTTCGCGTCATCCTGACACACACACACACACACACACACACAAAACAAGAGAGCGTTTAACCTTTGCAAGAACAAGGTATCACTTCAGAGTTCCTACGCTCGGAATTTGGAGAGAACAACGTCTCCTGTCGTAATCCTAACCGACTGGATGGGGGAGTGTGTGGCCCTATTCACGGCACATTCCATTCGATTAGCCCCATAAACACGACACACATTCCACCGAGCCAGCCCCCCCCCCCCCCCCGCCAGGCTTCCCCCCCGCCAGCCCCCCCCCCCACCCCCCACCAGGCTCCTCAGCCAGAGAGACTCCAGCTACCTGCTCCTCCTGTCGCTCGGCAGCAGCTGTCTGGTCCAGCTCAAAGGTCTGCTTAACCAGGCCTCGCTGCCTCTCTCTCTGGCGTTCCGAGTTGTGGGGCGTGTGCGCGGTGCTGTAGCGCCGATACCTGCAAGCACCAAAACATGACCCTCAGAGGGGGGGGAGGGGGAGGTGGAGGGGGGGGAGGTGATCGCAGAGCTAAAACTTCTCGAGACCACCGTAGGAACACTGAGCGTGACAAGAGAGGCGCTTTGGACAACGTGGCGCCATTGCTCACTTTCTCTGGATAATCAGCCAGTCGTCCGTGTAGACTGCCAAGGCATCTCTCACTCTGGGGTCCAGTGTGCTGCGCAGAAAAGCACATCAATTATGTAGCAAGTCATCCATATTGATAGAGGGAGATAACTTCTTTAAGTATGGTAAGTGGCCTGTAATGCTGTTTATCTAGTGCGCTGAGATGTACTTTGGTGGATGTGTGTGTGTGTTTCTCTGTACCTGTGTGTGTGTCTTTGTGCCTGTGTGTCTCTGCATGTGTGTGTCTTTGTGCCTGTGTGTCTCTGCATGTGTGTGTCTCTGTGCCTGTGTGTCTCTGTATGTGTGTGTGTGTGTCTTTGTGCCTGTGTGTCTCTGCATGTGTGTGTCTCTGCATGTGTGTGTCTCTGCATGTGTGTGTGTGTGTCTCTGCGTGTGTGAGTGTCTCTGCGCGTGCGTCGCTGTACGTGTGCGTGCGTGCGAGCGACCGTGCGAGCGTCTTACTCCTCCTCAGGCAGAGGGGGCTCCAGTGTAGTACACTCTCTCTCCTGCAGGAGGAGCTCCAGGTCATCCTGGGGGAACTCCATCAGCTGTCTCAGGGGCCCAAGCTCCGCCCCTGGGGCGTGGCTGCTCACATACTCCTCAAAGTCCACAGGCTCCACCACCTCGGTCAGGGGCACCTGCCGAGAGTCACCAAGCTACCGTGAGACATGCTCAACAGGACAGTGGCAACAGAGAAGCAGGATTGGGTCAAGTGACACAGGAACAGGGACCGGTCAGCCCCTGACTGCTCCTTGTTCACCTCTCCATTGTTACAGGAGTGAGGAGGATCATTCTTATTGCACGTCACCATGGGCAGCAGACAATCCCAGCTTTCTATAAGCGCCACAGGTCAGTACAGATTTGTGTGGTTCCCATTGACCAGCACGCAGTTGAACTCACAGGCTGGTGGGCTCCAGGTCGCTTTTTGGTGAGCTGAGGGGAGCCGTAATCTCTGGACACCTGCTTCCTCACCTCGGCCGCCACGGTCCTGAGAGACAAACGGGTTATGAGTATGCGTGTCATCGAGGACATTGAGAGATAGAGTTAGATGACCGTGGGTAGTTTTATACACTTTTATATCAGGCAGACAATAACATAAGTTAACTGACAGACTGAAGTTGGATCAGTGACCTTCATTGAATCCAATGCAGGAATTTTCAACCTCTCAACCAATTGGAAAGACAGGCACTTTACATGTGTGTGTGTGTGTGTGTGTGTGTGTGTTCGTGTGCAGGAAAACATGTGCCCTCATGCAATCATAGATTATTGTGCAGTTTTCTAAAATGAGAATGAAATAAAGAACTCTAGCAATGTCCCCAAAATCTAATTGCCTCCTCGCCATCATGCATATTCAAATAATGAATGAATATTTGGACTCTCTGCAGATTTGCTAACCCCAGTCAGATGGCATAGATGAATGAATTAGTCGTACCACGAAAACAAACTCCGAGACATTATGCGGAAAAGGTTTTTCAAACTGAGGAAAGAGGCCATTTGTGTTCAGAACCATTAATAAAAGGACTTTCAGAAGATTCAAAAAAAAAGAAAAAAAAGAAACGACATTTCCATTAACTCTCTTCCACTGTCTCCAGCAGCTGGTACCAGTAGCAGTGCTGAAAGCCAGCAGCTGTTGCAAACAGCATTCAAGCCAGATTTCCCCGAGAAGTGGCTGCCTAGCAGACACCAGGCAGGGAGCCATAACTCGAACCGTGCCCTCTCTGGAGCAACAGATAGGAAGGCCAACACGGACACAAAGCCACACACACACCCCGAATCCTCTCAGAGAGAACGTGCAGCTGCTCCCGCAGAAACATTTCGTCGGCTTCTCCTACCACTTTGTCATAGTCCCAATATTTGGGTGGGGTGGGTGGGGGGGTCGGGCTATCGGGGGGGGGGTTTCCTTCATGCATAGCAAGCATTCAAACCACACAATTTATTCAAAGCGAGATCCAAACGAAACGACTCCCTCCGACGCTTGAACGCATGCGTCGCACGGCAAGTCCCCGAATCGTTCTGACAGGAAACGCTGCGGCTGCAGAGGTTCGCAGATGATGTGCGGTAAGCATCGTGGGGCCGCATCGCAGTGGAAGCCCTACAAGTTAGCCTCCCTGCATCCAGCTTGTATTTTAACACAGGAAACGAGGAAGCTTTGCTACTCCGAGGGCCCAATAACCCGGAGCGGTGACTCACACCCTTTCCTGTATCCTGAGCAGAAACAATAGTCTGGAACCCAGGGAGGAGAAGGCTGAAGCAAAAGACTAGGGCAGAAATGAGTGTGGAGAAGAAAAAAGGCACAAGCAAAAAAAACAAACAAACAAAAAAAAAGAGAAACGTACAGGGATCCTGCAACCTATGCACGTTCGCAAACAAAACCTATTTGTTTAGTCCTGACTGCTGAGCCAACTGATAGCGTAGAGCTGTTCCTTATTTCTAAACATTTTTTACAGAGGAGCCATTCAAGAGATATGTCTGTAAGATCCTGGTATGGGCAAGTCCTGTTGTTGATGGCTTGGTGCCTGCTGCCTCCTTACATCACAAGGCTGTTGCTGTATGTTTGTGCACCTGCATGCTGTGATGCTGATAGAGTTTATCTCGAATGCTCTGGTGTTCTCGATGGTTTCATGGAGGTAAACATTACACAAATGAAGGCAGGAGTCTGGAGGGGGTCAACGGGATCGTATGAAGGCAAGGCACTGATTGGCCAGGATATAAACACATGTTGACTGGAGGTCCTGCGCATTCAGCCTTAAGTGGAATTAAATTCCTTTATTCTTAGTGGCGTCTACTTTTCTGAAACGTTACACTTAAATCAGCATGCATACACTAAGTGTTCAGAATCATGAGCGAGTTCGGCACCGGATGATTTGCAGGCACTCTGCTACTTTATGTATTCACTCGGCCACTTTAGGGGAGTCTGCTGCATTAGCAACCGAAATGAGGAACGGGCTCTTCCCATTTCCACGGTTCTCAGAAACAGTGACATGATGAATAGATGAATATCACCACGGACGGGCTGGGATCGATATGGGACGAAGCGTGCGGAGCTGACAACAATGGCATGCGTTAAGTTGTGTAGCTAGCACTACAAGTGTTACAATGTGACAACAACCACATCAAGTCTATAGATTCACTTCCAGTTTGGTTGAAAGTGATTCAGGATGCAATATTACGTCATTGATCGACATTTTTTGAAGATAACCGATAATTAGGCTTTTTGGCCCGGAATCCCATTTATTAAAGCTAGCTAGGAAGCTAATTTGGTTGGCTAGCTATTTAGCAAGTGTAATGCCAATGGTTCATTAAAGCACTATTGAGAAGAATGCACGTAGTTTTATTAAATTCATTTAACGTTAGTGTCATCGTGGCTCCATTTGAAGTGCACACGGAACAATTAATAAGACTAATATGTCGGTCTCAGTCTGCCGCGGTTTATTGTCAGTGATATCCCTAATCCTGAATGTATGCTGCCGAATCTATCTCCCAGACACTCGAATTCCTGTCATCCGATCTGCGGCACGCATATAACGAACTTAAAAAGAGATTTCTCACCTATTAATTTTGTGTGCAAACGCCCTCCTTTCGTTGGTTGAACTTGATGCCATTTTGAATGTCCATGTAAGAGAACTCTTCTGAACTCTCCTGTCTGAACGTTTATCTGCTGCAGTATAGCCTACTTCGATACTGTTGTGTCTTATCCCAGCTTCCTTGTCCCACAATTGGGTTGCCTGTTCCTCCTAGTGGCTGGGAGCGGAAGGGTGTAAGTAAGGTTGGTCGGCAGTTACTACAGGTCTGCATTCATACTTCTCAACGGACCGGTTTCAGTAACACACAGCTACACACCCAATGGCCCATATCTGTGTAAGGGTTAGGGTTTCACACGTTTCAATTCTGTATGGAATAGGAAGCGATACGAAGACTCTTGTACTCTTGTACTCTTCCCACACCAATCTAGGATACTTCATATACCTGCCTGACTTCGGCATACAATATTGTGATTAAACGCAGGTTTAGACCAACCTCTATGATTTGGCAGGATTTAAGATGATCAGGACACCAGATTTATCTTGTAGGCCTGTTACAGAAATCTTTGTTCGTAGCCAACGTCATGGTTTGAAAAATTTTGGGCAGTGAGATTTTGGAATTGGTCTAGAGCTCCTTCAAAAATAAACATGCGGAAAAGATGCTAAAATATTTTTGGTGTATAAAAGATGAAATGTTTTCCGTTAAGGGAGCATTCATCTCTGTTTTGCAAGCGTGGCTATTTTGCTTGTTTGTTTCATTTTTATTAATTTAAACAATGTTCTGACTACCTTTGACCACCAGATGGAGTTGTTGGCTATGATGTTGTGGAATAGGGCAGGGCACGGGTCTTTGAATGCAATTTATATTTTTGGTTCTACTAGTGACGAAGGTAATGGTTACTTTATTAAAATTTAAAAAAATCTGTGCCTCTGGGTTGATGTCAATTAAAATAAGATACACACAAACCGTGATTTTTCATAGACTCAACATTACTTTGGAAGTTGTGATGATGCACC
Source organism: Plecoglossus altivelis (assembly GCA_036571765.1). Lineage (NCBI taxonomy): Eukaryota > Metazoa > Chordata > Actinopteri > Osmeriformes > Plecoglossidae > Plecoglossus > Plecoglossus altivelis. The sequence continues at coordinate 9,038,603 of BROE01000018.1, read as the reverse complement.
GAAGCTTAGCTCATTTACCAGAATTATGTTGTGTATTTTAACTTGATTACCATACTCTCTTTTATGATGCACATTTTAAAAGTGAATCAGTTGATATAACTCCAAGATAAGATAGACATTAGCTCTGTCTATCTCTCGCTCTTTTTCTTCTGGGCAATGAAAGAGCAGGGTTTTTTTCCCCCTTCAGCCCCTCCCAATTAGGAAACGTATGTCAATTTACTGTAAATCTACCACTCCCTTCTTCCTGCCTGCCTTCCTTCCCTACCCCCATGGCCTCCATCAGGATACCCTAGACATACTGCTGCTGCTGCAGCCCTGTATGTCTGCAGCCCCACCCCCACCCCTGCTCCCTCCATCTCTCCCTCCCTCCCTCTCTCCCTCCTTCCCTCCCTCCTTTTCTCCCTCCCTCCCTCTGCCCCGTGGTCCTCCAATTCAGCACCCTGGAGAGCTGCTGCAGGTACTCAGCCCTGCCAGACAGCGTCCGCAAGATGGCTGATGGATGGCATGTATACGGGGGTTATGAAAAATGGAGAGGGGGAGACTGAGGAGAAATTAACCTTGTGTGACAGAGGCTGGGGCTGGGCTGTAGCTGCACAAGGACAGACATCTTGGGGATGTATGTTTATGCATGGAGCTGCTCGCAAAGCAGCTTCAGCTCTCACAGCAGGCACAAGTCTGGCCTAGAGACCGAGATAATGAAGATAAATGAATCCAACTCGCCTCTATCTCCTCTATGTAGGTCCGGTGCTCTCACAGAGCCTGAACTCATCCTTCTTCTCCTTCTGTCTAAAGCGAAACACGACGCGTGCGTTGCCAGTCCTTGTTTAAACAGGAGACCTGAAAGGAGACTTGCACGCATCAGAGATGGTCAAATGTTCTGTGGAGGTGGACGCATAAATCTAAATGCGAAACAAAAATATTTGTCCGAGATGTTCCAAGTCCATTACTAAATGAAACAACATTAACACATTTTCCTGCCGTGGCAAATTGTATGGATAATCTAATTGAAATGTACATGGATACTCTGTGAGTCATCCATAAATCTAATCCCACTATGACATCTTGTACATTATTGGATGAAGAAAGGTCAGCTGTTGCTGGTAGCGTTGTGAATACTGAATGCTTGCCATGACATTGTGTTGCCCTTGCATTGTTGTGAAGCATAAGACTGGGCATGCTTAATACTACTGGTCTATTCCTTCGTCTCCACCTCCTCAGCCTTCCTCTTTTCTCCAGTCCTTTCCTGTCTGTTCATCGAAGGTTTTTTGATTCCTAGACCAGCACTATTGTTCGACCGCCCCTCCCCCACGGCAGCGAGCGAGTCCCCCCCACCATCCCTGCTGCATTACCAAAGAACAAAAGAGAGAGTGTCAGACACCACCCACTAGATCTCTTTCACATAAAAGCCCCCTCCCCGCTTCCAGATGGGGTTGCTTTTTTTCAGGATTTCTGTCAGCCCCAAGAGTCCTTCAAAATGGATGACCCCTCCCCCCCAAGCCCACTCCTCAGCTGCCCGTCATCCACCTGCTCGCCCGCCACGCGCCCGTGCCCAGAGCACGCCCCCTCTCCACCCTACGCCGCCAGGGAGTCCCATTAAAATCATTAACCACTTGCTCACTGTGGCCTGACTCCAGGACATTACCTCAGCAATCATGAATAATTTTTCTTTACAACGTAATATTTTTCACTCCAGAGAAAGACAAAAAAGGCGATCCCTGTCTAAAAAAACATATTAAAAGTATGAAAAACTGGTTGATGAATAAACCAAATTGTTGAATTATTTGGATTGACAGACAGCCTGTGTGAGTAACACAGCAAACGAGACAAAGACCAAGCTTGAGCACACTACAAAGTAAGAAATGCATCACCTAGGAGAATTATCCTTCTCAAATCCCTATCCTTCATCTGCAGTTCACGGGTCATTACCCCAGGGATGATCAAACCAAAGTGATCAATAATGTAAAGCGTAATCTGTGCGGCATCTCACTGTGGGCCTGTTTGACGAGCAGGCAGATGCTCTTTTGCGAGTGTTGCTCCGAAAGCACCGACACGGAGCATCTTCAGGATGATGTTTGCTCTACCCTCCACCCCTGGACCGACCTTTCTCCTCCAGGGACCCACAGTGAGGTGTAGCTTGAAGCGCATCTGCTGCCGGACAGCTGTGAGACCCTTAATGACATGCTAATTTGTCTTCCTTTGAAAAACGTGTTATGTCGGGGGGGAAGGTGGGGGCGCGGGGGCGGCCCTCTGGCAGATAATCACTGCTGAAACTACTCAAATCTGTTCAGTTGCTCCAGACTGCATGAGCCTAGACCGCTCGCTTTCCCGCCTCGATTCTACTCTGTGCTTCCCACACTGCGGATTGAGAGACTAAACGCAGGGCTTTAACAAAGACAACCAAACATCAAACTCGGGGGCTCAAATGAGGATCAATGTAATCACAGTTCTTGGATTGTAGAGAGCGTCACGTTGATGGAAACGGTGGTGTCCCTGCAGACTTATTGGTATGCAGATAGGATACGGAGCAGGCATAGCAAATACCAATCTGAGCAGCACCACACGCTCCTCTCTCCAGCTTCATTACATGCATGGATGCATGCAACGCTGTCTCACACTAACCAAGAGTTATGGGATTTTTCCATCACCCTTCCAAGCAGCGTGTCCATAAGCCGCCTTCGCGCGAGGAGATGCCATCGTGGGCGTTCGATTGCGCACGGTGCTGTCAACCACCTCTGCCTGCCTTCCACTTTGACCAGCAGGAAATGACCCAACCCCCCCATCCCTCTCACCTCCACCCCTCAACGCCCTCCCCCACCCCCACGCACACACGCACAAACACCATCCAGTCCCTGAGGGTTCGAACACCCAAATCAATGGAGAGAAAGAGAGGTGGGCTGTGGCCCTCCCTCTGCATCTGTCGGAGGGAGAGCAGGAGGGGTGGGGCTAAGCTGTAAAGGGGGAGCAATCTCAGTCCATCTGTCACAAACCGCTATGATGGGGTGAAATATATCTCCTCAATACAGCTACCTATATATTACAGGTTTATTACTGGTCGCCAAGCCTGTATGAATTCCCTGAAGCGTTTCCAGTTTCCGTCTGGTGTACTCCCCACGTCTAACTGTTCTGCACTCCCCAGCGTCCACCAAGCTGTTACTTCAATCTCCCCAGTCAAACCCCTACTAAATGCAACCTTTTTAAAAGTCATCTTCGGTTCCCTGTTTCTCTGAATCCGCTTATGAAAGCGGGCAACCGACGAAGCAGCAAAACGCTTGTGAGCGCGCGAACGGGTTTACCTGTCCGCTTTGAAAACCGAGAGGCAGACCGCCGTCAGAGGGAGAGAGAGAGGCCATCTCAAAAAATGCGAGATGCAATCTGTTCATAACCACGGATGGGGTCTTTCATATTCAAATGGAGCTGCCGCTCTCTTTCTGCTGGATGGGCGGGGCCGTTTGATTCTCCCTGCTTCCCGAGCCTCGTCTCCCCGTGGTGACATCCAGCCTTCTGTCTTTTGACTCAAATGACGCCGCGCTAACGGTCCCTCCTCAGAAGGCCCTCTCAGACCGTACGGGAGGAGCCTTGAACGCTGCTGCTGCTGCAGCCTGATTTCCATCCCAGTAGCATCCCAGTGATTCAATCTATCATGAGGTCTAGCAGAGGCCTGGGTGTTTACCGGAAAGAACTCAGCACAACTCCATATCCCCCATGGGTCATCATGCATCTCTCTCAGTAGCAGGTAGAGCCGCAATCTCAGTCATTCATATTTAATTCGACCAGAGCTTCCGGCCAGACTAATGTGCCATTGATTTCAAGGCTCTTATTACTGGAGCTGGGTGGGGTGGGGGGGGGGGGGGGGGGGAATGGTGGTGGGGTGGGAGGGTAGGGGGGTGGGGGGCGGGGGATGAGATGCATCACAAGCAGTGAAAGCAAGAGATTGAAATAGGAGAAGGGAAGAAGGAAGATGCTTTCGAGATGAAAGATAAAGAAAGTGGGGGAAACGGGGAAAGCGTTTGCATTTGATAGTGATGATGTGTTCCCTCCCCAAATAGGTATGGTAGCTTTCCTTTTGTTCTGCGTAGCTTGTGAAAGAAAACATTAGGGGATTTTTACATCAAAGTTAAAATAAGCTTGAGCATAAAATAACAAGGTAGAAAATAGCTCAGCTGAGGCTCTCACACATTTGTCTTATTACGTTTCTTTCGTGTACAGTTCTTTTTTTTCCCTGGTTATTGCGTTTGCATGTCAGAAAAAGGCAGTGAGAAGAGAGTGGTACAGCAAGAGAGACAGGAGGAGAGAAGAAAAGAAAGAGATTGTCTAAGAGCTTTGTGTATTTAAGGTTTTCTCCCTGGATACCAACGCAGACAGGTCGGGATGAAAGATTAATAACCACGTCTCTATATTTAACAAGGTTTAGAGTAAAACATGTTCCTTACCAGGCAGGGTGGTCCCTCTAACACTCTTACTTCGCTCTCTCTCTCCCTCCCACACACGCACGCAGTGGACTATAACTTATGCCATATGGACAAGCTAATGGGAGTGTCAATTTTAAAATGTACCTATAATTGCATTACTCCCATATGAGCTTTGCATGTTATGCACATACATCACACGAACACCGAAAGACAAACATTAGCACGGAGCGTACTGATAAACACACACACGCTTAAACTTGAAATCAATAAGTAAAAATGACATGGAAAAAATGAGTCTACTTCAGAGTCTTCCTCCCACGAGCTTGTCTACTCTAATAATAGCCCAGAGACAACACACTGAGACAGAGGGAACTAGACAGGGAGCACACAAGAGAAATGCCAAATAATGCATGCAGGGTTGAATCAAGCCAATAGCCATTATCTCCAAATGTCCTTTAAAAGAGGAGTAATTTAATTCTGGATCCATTCCTAAAAACTGTAAGCCCTCTTTGCTTTTACCATGAGGCCCTGTATTGCCAGGAGCTGAGCCCAATGGAAAGAGCACTAAATAAACCAACCCATCCTCCAACGACACACACGTACACACACGCGCGCACACACGCACACGCACACACACGCACGCACACACGCGCACACACGCCCTAATCCACTTATAAAACCAAGCATCCAGAGATCACAACACTGCAGTGCAACAACAATGTCATAAAAACAATGTGAAGGTAGACATTTCTTAAACGACTCCTAAGGCATGTAAGGTTTGTACTCTTCCAATCAACATTTTCACACGTACTCAAAGTAGTGTACAGTAGGACGATTTTTTAAATCTTTTTTTCTCGAAATACCACAGCTATGGAATGGATTTTCTGTTTTCCTTTCTTGTGATAATCTGTTACTGCCACACACTCCAACCTGAACGTGCCAGGGACTTTTCCAAATAAATCTTACAATTAAAACAAAGTGTCAAACGACTGAGCAGTTACCCAATTAGTTAGGCATTTTATGTCACAATAACATTTTCTGTATTTTTCTTCAACCATAAATAATTAGACTATTCTAATTGATTTTACTTTTCTTTTGCTTGTGTCTCAAGCGGCCCAAAAATAAAATCTGGGCTACAAGTAATTGGCTCTGGATTCAAATTATTTATTGCTAGTGGCCATAGCATTTTGATGCGTGCAAAGTACCTAACATGTCAAATAAAACTACCGTCTTACATTTTGAAGCAAAAATATTCATATCCCAACTTAAAAGGACTTATTTATAGCCAACGGTGCATTTGGAAATCTGCGAACTCAAATGTTTTACATAAGCAGCTCTAAATGTAGTTGTTCAAAAACATTCAGCAGAGACGGTAAGGAAAAAAAACGAAAAAAAATATTTTAAAAAGTCTTAGCAAGATGCATTGACTGGGTTTCAATCGAATCTGAAGCACTGCAACAGGACGTCTAATCACTTCCTCTGCCAGAGTCCCTAAAAAAATAGCAAAATAATCAGCAGAATGACAAAAGGTTTTCCAGCCAGAGCGGTACTTGATCCTTTTATTCAGAAACAACAGGTGCTTCAGATGCCCTCTTACCCACAGGGTGGATTCAGCTGCCCTTTTGCCAACTACCGCTCTAATGAGGGGCTGCAATTAAGGCCGTTTATTCACATTAAGTGTGAACTGCAAGTGCACGGGGCTGCAGTCAACAGACCTGGCCATCGTTGTGTCACAATAGTCGCATTTATCCAGCAAATAAAGCAGAACACAATGCCCAAGCGTCTAATGACCAAATTTCCATCTCTCTCTTTGTTACGCGCAGACACGCGTGCACACCAACACACTAGCTGTGTCTCTCTCACGCGCACTAGCACTTTCACACCCTCTCTCTCTCCTTTCGACACACCGTGTTCACAATCACTCGCACACACAAACACACACACACACAGACACACACACATGCACACACACACAAACACACACACACACACAGACACACGCACATGCACACACTCATACTAATAAGTGAAGGCTGAGTAGAGTCACTGCTTTACAGAACAGTGGGGGCGGGGTTAAGACACACTGACAGTGGAGCCCCATCTCTATCCTCTTATTAACGCTTAACGAGTGCTTTCCTCATGCAATATTCATCTCCGCTAATATCATCCAAGCTTGGAGCTGAGCTGGCTACTTATGTAAGGCAATTATGTAAAATATCAGACAGGGCCCAAATTCAGAAACTGACTGGGAGAGAGCTTCAGGACAAGGACGGAGAGGAAGAGAGGCAGACAGAAAGAGAGGGAGTAGAATGACGAGAGAGAGAAAAGGGAGAGGCCTGGATGGCCGCTGGAATAGAGAAAAAAGAACAGAGGGCTGCAATACAATTATGAGAAGAATTAGCATCTATTTCAACCCAGTGGAGCAGTTAAGATCAGCTGGGAGCAGCCGGTCTTACCCTAGATTAGTTCTGTTCACCCCGTAACCGACCTCCTGTTTGACCTCCCCTAACCCAGAAGGGTTTCCTCCACAAACACCTAGCCTCCCTCTGATTGGTTCTGCTCTTTCCACCTGATTCCTTGTCATGCTCCATGGATTATTTGACTATTTTCCTGAACAAAAAGCAGTGACTGTATAGATTCTTTCTGATCAATCCCGACACCGTGTGTCCTCCGAAATAGAATAAATAGTGAAATGTATAGTTCCCGGATTAAACCAAACATGACTGATATTTGAGCAGCTAGTGCCTAATATCAGGCCTAACCACACCCCTTTTCACTCCCTCCCCCACCCCCTCTCTCTCTCGCTCTCTCTCTCTCGCTCACTTTCTCCACAAGGCAAACATCAGAGGAGGACTCCTCAAGGGCAGCTGGGAAGATACAGAGGCGGACCCCACCATTGTTGTGTCACACCAACCCCCCACACGCAAACACACGCTCAATGCAAAAACACCAACACGCCTTGACGCACTTCTTCTTTGCGTAAAGTAGCAACCTCCCTACATGTTTTTACAAAATAAACAAACAAACAAACAAACAAACCAACTCCCCTCACCCGAACACAGACGCACTCGCACGCACACACCCTCAGGTCAAGGCCCTATGGGGGGTCTGGGCTGAAATAGGTCATTTGTCACACATGATGTCCCGGGGTAGGGGATGCATTATAGATGAGACCAAACAGGCTGTCTCAGCGAGCACTCACCACAGTGCTGGGGAGGGAGGGAGGAAGGAAGGGAGGAAGGAAGGGAGGAAGGGAGGTGTTGAGACAGAGATGAGAACTTCTTACCGCGACAACATGACCAACGGTAGTTTCCAATCACTGCAGAGGTGCTCCTATTTACGTAACAACGTGTGCCATCAGACAGCTCCACAAACAGCATGTACTCCAAGAACAATTGGGGTTGTCTTCAATGAACCATACATTAAATATTCAGGCCGAGAAAAATCCATTTTATTTAGACTAATTCCATATTCTCATGCTTGCACCTGACCCCCCTATTATGCCATCTGCAGCACACAAATGAGCACAGAGCCACAACATGCTAATAGGACTTGGTTGAGGGAATCAGATGCTTATTCATCTGGTTTGCTCTTCTGATTTCATACTTTGCGACATCTTCCCGTCATTTTTGCTCGTTTGTCATTGGATGGCCTACCTAAGTTGGGATCTAAACATTGTCCTATGCACATCGTTTTCCTTCACAAACACAAAGAGAAGACTCTGATCATGGGCCGTACAGCACCCAACAGGAAAGGCCACATTGGTGAAACGGAGAGAGACTGTGGAGAGGGGAGAGAGTGGGATGTGGGAGAGAGAAGGCTACTGTCTTGTGCTGCACCCATCTGTTCTGATAGTGCAGGTGGAGCCCTATTCACTAGCTCTGCATGTGTGTGTGTGTGAGGGGTGCGCTGGAATAAAGGAAGGGCAGAGAGAAGGAGGGAGTGAAGAGATGGAGGAAGGGAGGGAGGGAGGCAGAGATGGAGTAGGGAAGGGGGAGGAGAGAAGAGGGAGGAGGGGGGGGGGGGGGGGGGCTCTCGGTGATCTCTCCTGAAGGGGATAATGGGAGAGCAGCGCATTGCAATGGCTGCCATGTAGTACCCTCCCTGCACAATTAGCCAATCAGCAGCGCGCTCTGCCAGCCAGAAGGACGCATAAAAGAAGAACATTGCAGCAGAGGCACAGAAGGAGACTGCGAGAGGAGCTGGGAATTACACACAAACACAGCCGAATCCGAACACCCTCCCCTGGACACACCCTGCTGGGGATCACTGCTTCTTCTCTTTTTTTCTGATCCATCGCCCACGCCACTCTGAGAGAAAGCTCTCCCTCATCATCATCCTGAAGAAAACCCCTTTCTCCTCATTTTCATCCTACAGAGGACACCTACAATCTGAAAGGGCTGAGATTCCCTGGTGAAGATCATCTTTTTTCCTTTTTTCTTTTTTTTCTTTTAATTTGGACACAGCCACTCTATACAGAACAGAAAGGCCATATACTATAGGGGCCAAACAATATTTACAAACTCAACCTACGGCTTCAAGACCTCTGAAACGAAGGACCTAGACCTCTTTCATTGTACGTCAAGAATGGTTACTGTACGTATGAATCTTTATCTCTTTTATTTGTCAGGGCGATATTCTAGCGGCAGTTACGCTGTTCATGTTCAATGGCCAATAGATCGATTCTTTGTTTTCAATTTGATTTATGATTTTTGCGATTACATTCTCACACGCATGTACATGGGGTTTAAAAATCAGCACATATCTTTGTTGCATCTCGATGTACTCCCAACGTAAACACATGTATTGGGATTCACTGGACTATACTAACAAGGATTAGTGGCCTGTGAAGATTAAAATATTCTCTGTTCAACGTAATCCTGTATCATCTTGACAAGATTAACGATCGATCGTGGCAATTAGTAAAATAATGTCGATGCGCCAAAACTGCGCTAGCACCATATCTCCCATCCTCGACGATACACAATGCACTAGTCTCCCATTTGAAATATAATTTATGTTAGTGTCTTCCATGCGTATGAATGTAGCCGTTTTAACGAAACATTTGCCTCATCACTGCAAAAAAGCAGGCAGGACGGTTACCGAATTCCTAAGGAAACAAGAGTGATAGTGAAAAGGCAGAAGGGCGTAGGGACAGAGTGCTGAGGCCCCATGCTGTTGAGCGAGAAGGGGACTGCTTTTCTCTGCCTTGCGCAGCAGAAGGATGCTCGAGACACATTTCTGAGACAAAACATGATGCCTCGGAGGCTGAAGGCCCGTCGAGAGCAACGAAAAGAAAAAGGGTCGAGTCACTCAGGGAGGGGGAGGGGATGAGAGAGATTACGCATCCATTGGTTTGGATTGAATCGGGCAAGTCAAAATTCCTAAGGGTTCACGTTGCGATGCAACCGAGTAAATGGGCTGGAAATTTTAGAGACCGAGAGAATAGGGATAGCGAGAAGCATCTCTCCATTTGCAAGCACATTTTTACCCATCCATCATAACACATCTATGTAAGAGCTGCCTCCGTCCGAATCTCGCCTGTTGGATAAAAAGGAGTGGAGCGCAAATAAATTAGCTTTGTTCAATGCCGATGGCCGAATTGGGCGTGTCTGCTGGACTCGAGCAAATAATGATGGCACGCGCCAGCGTTTGGGCTTTCATGCTCGCGTTCTCCTCTTGACTTAATGACGCGACACGGTATCTGTCCGCTAATCAGCAGGTGGAAAACAGCAGTATTAGCATAACTCATCGCTCAGGACAACGTTCAATAGTAAAAACTGTATTGCCAAATGTAAGGCCTAAAAGCAATCAGTTAGGGCCAAGGCTACATATGAAAGCTAAATATATGCTACACCGTCAGGCAGTAAAATGTTTATTCTCTCCAGCCTTATAGTCGTCAACTGTTTCAGATACATCTTATTGCATATAGACATTGTTTCGTTTTGATAAATTCCCGTCAAAAATGTCTCTGTTTAGGCTCTGTGACAACACAACATCCGGTTGTGGCTATGGGCCTACATTTCCGTAGTTTATGGCTTTACAAGCATATCTTAAATTGTAGCACGTTCTAATACCATAATAACACATAGAACTGACACAAGAAAAGATACAGTTATTTTACTGAGGCATTCTGTGCCCCTATTGTCATTGGGGCATTAATAAAAGAACGGGCAGAAATAAAGGCTTTTGTTCATATTTTGTATATTGCATTTCATCTACGCTTTCCACGGCTTTCGTGTTTTCACAGTCGCTATACAATGTGTTCTTGTATTTTGCGCCTACAACGCTACAGGCAAGCAGGCCCAGTCAGCGTCACGTACGTGTCGTTCCCCTCCACATGGTCCGCAGTCCTCCGTGAGCACGCCTGTACCGCAGTGCAAAGCAAATAAATGCGTTGAGTCAGTTCACCTTCCCGAGGCGCTTACACAATTCAAGGGCAAGGACAGTAGAAGCCACCGAGTGAAAACGAACCTAAACGTATGTGATGACACTGTATGGTACAGATACACTTCCAGGTGTATCTAGAAAGCTATCATGAGAATTCCACATGAATCATCCATATTTACATAATATCAGATTATTTGGGGTTTTGGTTTTATGGATTGCCAGGATTGGCAATGCACGAAAGTCATGCGATTTCTTAATTGTCAGCTTGTTATGTAAGTCATAGTAGTACGAGCCTACAATTGCCTACTCGTGGATTGTGATAATTGTATGCACCCATGTGGAAATTGACCGAATATCCGTATTGCCCTTTAAGGCATCATTTAAACGAGAAGACGTGTTATTAACACGAGTATGATTATTATTACTACTGTTATTTTTTTGTGACTCTAGTCATCTTTATTAACATCTAGTATGGCATTTTATTGTAGTATTTTTGTGCGCGTGGAAGCCTCGCATCGTTATTTAATACTTGTGACTTTCAAACGGGAAATAGTGCTGGCAAGTGTAACGTTCATTGTTCCCGGAGCGTCCTGCAGCCCCTGGCCAGGACACAAAGCGCTACTGTTTACATTAATATTCATAGTGCTGCCATAGTCTCTGCGCGCGAGAAGAGGAACGGGTGGCTCTTTTGTTTGGTTGTTTCAATACGTTTATTCAGCGAAAAGGCGTTCGGGTCCATGAATGCCTACAGAGCGCACATGCCTTGTTTTCATAGAGGGTGAATAACTCGAAATAAATAAAAGAAACGAGGAGTATCAAACAAAAGATTTTCAATTAATTATAAAAGACGAACATTGTTATTTTAATAACAAATAACAAAATATAAACATGCGATCATAAAGGTTTCTTCTGTCATTTTTCTTTTTTTTTAAAGAAAGACCTGTCTGGACTGGCCTCAAATAAAATCGCCGGAAAGCCACTCCCTTCTTCAGCACTCTGGATAGCGCCCATGGTCTCAGCGTAGACTAGGCTTGCAGATAGATTATTTCTCTCTACAGTGAAACGTTGACACAAATGATTTTCTTTGCGATTGTAAGACTGAACTTTATGGTAAATACAAAAAAATGATGTCTATAAAAACAAACGGCCTTATGTCCAGTAATACATTTTATTATTTTAGTGTTTGTATACGTTTGTGTTGCGATGTGATTCCTGTTGTCCTGTTGTTTTACAGCTGCCACCATGATCCCCTAAGCTGCAGCGAGAGTGAGACTAATGTCTTTTGTTTAGGATAATCCTGTAATCTGTGATATTTAGAAGGCCTATTTACACTCCAGCCTAACAATCAGATTGGATTCAGGCTTTCCAAAAAAACAAATTAATGTATTTTAGACGCGATGCATGGGGAAATACTAGGGGTGAGATGTCTTACATTCAAATGTTGACCTTTTACTGTGTGAGTTGCTGTATTATAAATTAAGCAGCCTCGCCCAATGTTATTTTCCATGACACTCAGTCCAGTGACATTACGATTCCTGGGACTTCTGTCACTATAGTGACTTCACTTTACCAAGAAGTGTTTGTAGCAGTCATGCTTTTGAGCCTCTAGCTCTCTTTTAGAGGCTAACGACCCTCTGGCAACCTCTAACACATTTAGTTCAGATTTGGCATGGTGCTAATATGACCACCAGTGCTATTTATTGTATTTTTACCGTGACTTTTTAAAATAGACGGACACTATTAAGATCGATATCCTGATTCACTTTCACACTACTTGCTTTTTTCAGAAGTCACGAAAACAGACACGTATAGCAAGGTGTTGGGTTAGCCTGGGATTTCACAAAGGACATTGTTTTGGCCATTTGCATTTTGGTCATGTAATGTTTCGGTGTTTTGTAATTGACAGTGTACAGTGTAGGTGGTCTGTGTACTTGGCAGAAGAGGCAGGGTTCTTGTTTGCGTGCAAGTCTGAGTCCATGTGTAGGCGATGCTGATGCAGTGCATTAAATATTGAGGGAGGTCTCCCAGGTCCCAGAAATAGAAAAAGCACAGGTTGGGACAGGCTAGGCTGGCCCACCAGTGGAAAATCTCATGACAGTTTTGAGTATTTTTCGTGCTTCATTTCAGTGACATGAAATGTGTCCCGCAATGTTTACTGTAAGAGTATTTTAATAGTTTCTTTTAGGAGGAATTATTTTGCCTTTTACCCCCCTGCATCTCTTGTCAGCTGGGTTACCTCCAGAATGGTCACAGATACCATAGAGCCTGCTTGGGTATTGTCATCATTCACGTATCCTGGTGATGTTGTCTGTCTTTCTGGAGAGATGGCCATGCTTGCATCAGAAGTCGAGAGTTGTTTTATTTATAGCAGATAGCCTAAAAGCTTTTTTTCCCCCCTCCTCTTTAACATGAGAATCTCAGGGTAGTTTTAGATGCTGCTTGTGTCTGCCAGTCTCTGCGGCCACCCAGTGCTTCCTGTGTGCGTGGATTATATAAGCAGAACTTTTACACTTGTCACTATGGATGTGTGCCCTGCCATGCTTCACTTCAGCCGGCTAATCAGATTTGTCTTGGTTCTGGATATTTGTCCAAAGAGCAGTCATTTTTGTCAGTTGGTAAAACCCCATTTTGTGTGTGAGTGACGATATTTATATTTTATTTGCACAAATACTCAGTGACTATATTCAGTGTTTGAAAGGGATATATTCTCTCCGCTGTCCACAGAATAGCAGGAACGATGGTTACTTACCAAAGGGCCCATAATATTTATATGATGGATGGCTTGTGCACTTTGCTGCAGCTCTCCTGTGCCTCGATATGGGTTTTATTTTTAGGCTGTCATCCTTCTCTGCTTGTCTCACGGCCACTTCTTCTCTGAAGTTCTCCCCTTCTGTCAATGGGAATTTGACTTAAACATATTCTTTGTTTCTGTCTGCAAACCTTTAGAATATTAACACGAGCGGGGGGGAAAAAACAATATCTGTCCGACAGACAGGTTTAAAAGATTCTTTTTTATCTCAGTCTGCCTCTCTCATTCTAACTGGCTCTGCCTCATACACAGACGTGTGCACGCACATACAGAACCGCACGCACGCACCTCAAAGTCAGCAAGTCAATGTGCAATTAGCAACTGTCTTTCAGCTGCTGTTACCTGGGCAACCTGGGTTTGAAGCAAGGTTCAGAGGAAGAAAACAGGTTACACAGAAGAGAGGGGAGCTGCTTGATAGAAGCTGTTTGCGAGGGCGTAGGAAATATACTGGACGGAGCTGCATTCGCAATTGGAACGGTATCCAAATATCATCGCACAGACACTACAACAAATGTACAGTCATTGAGGATTCCAGGCCAGTAGGTTTGCAGGGTAGCTCTGTCTAGCCCTCACAGCGACCCTTCAGACTGGTTGCGTCTCCCACTAGGTTTTTCGCCTGAAAAACAGCCTTTTTCGTATGCTGCGAGCAGCCAATTAGCCCAGCGATGTTGAGACCAAGGATGTCTGGAGTTTGTTTATATTACTAGGATGTCAGAGATATTGTGCAAAAATGGAGGAAGGGAGGAAAAACACAGCAGGGAGTTGTAGTTCTGACCTGCACACATCTGTTCCGTCAGCGTCTCCCTGTGGGTCAAACTAAGCAACATGGTGTACTCCAGAGCAACACATAGGTAACACGCACACACACTGCCAGTATGTGTGTGTAGGTACACTCTCGCTCTTCACACACAGCAATGTGCAGCGGGTCTGAGATGCTAAAAAAATCACAGAAAAGGTTAGGGGAGTGCCCAGATAAACACCCATTCCCCCTTTCTAGGACCATCCGTTCTCCATTTTGATTGTTTTAAAACCCCTCCTACCTTCACCCTTCAGTCATGGAAAGACCCAACATTTGACGATGTCCCCGCCTCTTTGGTCTGACATCTCACTCCCACCCCCCACACCACCTCGGTCATCACTCAAGAGCCTGTGTCATGATGTAATGGTGTTTGACCCAGGATAGAAGAGGGGGAGGGGAGAGAAATGGAAAAAGGGACTGTGACATCTGCAGGGCCAGAGGCAAGGAGGCAGGGAAGCAGGGAGGCAGGAAGGGAGGGAAGGAAAGGGGAGAGTGGGAGTAAGAGGGAGGGGCCAAGGGTTTAGATGTATGGCAAAATCAGCCATTACCTGCAAGCTACGATGATTTGTGACCTGTGCCCTGACAATGACAAGAAAGAGAGCATGGGGGTGTGTGCGTGTTTTTTTTGGTGGTATTTCTGTTTTCGGCATGTGGCACTTCAAGTCTAAGTCCCTCATTTTCATCAGCAGATAATCAGCACCATGGAAACCCAGGTGTCCAATGGTCCAAGTGGAACCAGCCTGCCAAACGGCCCAGTCATCAGCACCAATGGCGCTACAGACGACAGCAAGACTAACTTGATCGTCAACTACCTGCCGCAGAACATGACCCAGGAAGAGTTCAAAAGTCTGTTTGGCAGCATTGGAGAGATCGAGTCCTGCAAGCTAGTCCGAGACAAGATAACAGGTATCTCGCTGTGGAACACCTAACCAGGTCTACCAAGATCACACACACTATGGGCAGCATTGCTAGAGGCCTGTGCTAAGATTGATATTCATCTACAGGTCAGAGTTTGGGCTATGGCTTTGTAAACTACGTAGACCCCAATGATGCAGACAAGGCCATCAACACACTCAATGGGCTCAAACTGCAGACCAAAACAATCAAGGTAAGAGTGCTTCATCCTCATCTCCTGAGCCCACTCCACAATCCATCCTCAGGTTCAATACAGCCCAGGGGAGGAGAGGAACAGTAGTGGGAAATGAAAAGAGGGCTAGAGAGACGCAGAAACAGACGTGACAGAGGGAGGGGGAGGAAAGCAGGGAGGGAGAGAGTGAAAGGAGAGGATGCCTGAACAAAGGTTGTGGGAAGAAAAGAAAGAGAGAGAGAGAGTGGAGGTCAGAAAGCAAGGGTCTGGCAGCATGCAGAGGTGATTGTGATGGAAATGTAATTAGGGAAGGCTCACTTTGGGCCAGGGGGTCAGTCCAGGCTGCCCCATCTGCCTCCAATCTGGGCTAATTAGGGGTCTTCTTTGTCCCAATGTTGGATGGGTGGGGGCAGATTAAATACTACTCCTCCCCTTCTTCCCATCCCCCACCCGATCAAAGTAGATCAAAGATTGGGACAAAGTGCAGGCTTACAAAAATCAAATCTCTGAAAGACCAGGCCTAGAAAGCTGGCTTCAGCTGTCCCGGGGAGGCCAAGTTATTGACACATGACTTACCATATTGCTTATCATCAGCATAGTGCTGCAGCCTTTTCTTTCACTGGGGAAGATATACAACTATATTTGACATGTGTGTATATATTTACACATATTTATGACATACATTTATATAGGCAATATTTCATGTTATTTTCATATTTATGGTGCTGTAGTTTGGATTATTATAAATTGCGCAAACAGTTACCGTATGTAAAAAAAAAAATATATAGTTCATTGATTTTGTCATTTCTGACCGTGAATCTGTGAATAAAGTTTTTATTTGGAAAACAGCTTTGCTTGTAACACCTCAACGCCATGACAAAGCAAATACATATTCCATGAAAGCGTTGTGAGAGAGGCGTCCGTGGTAGAGGGAGAAGGGGGTGGTACGGGAGGGAGGGAGGGGGCAGGGGTGATGGGTAGGGGGTAGCTTGGGGAACAGAATGCCAATGACAGGATTAGAGGCCATATGGGCTACAGGCACCATCTGTACGGTGGGAGAGACAGGGAGAGGGTTAATTATAGGGCAGCCTCTGCTCCCCGAATGCAGCAGCTCCTCCCAGCCCCCCACCCCCACCCCCCCAAACCGAACCCCCAATCACTGCACCACACGGTGCAGTCCCTTTCACACAATGTCCATGCGCACACACGTGTACACACACATGCACACACATATACACACTCACACATATATACACACTCACACACCCTAGCACTCGCAAGCACAAAGAACATTGACAAAATGGCCATTCTGGATGTATTTAAATAGTTAGCATCTCTTTTAATAAGCCTTGGTCGAATTATTGTATTCATGTATTATAAAAATATATATTTTGTCAAATTCAATCCTATGAGTAGTTTCTGTTTGTCAGGGTAGTGAGTTTGCAGGGATGCTGTGAGCCCTCTGTGCTGTTGACAATGTTAGCTGGTTGCCAGTGGAGCTCTCTCTCTCCCCCCCTCCCAAAGGACAGAAACAAAGGAAGGAGCTAGAAGAGGGAGGGGAGATCAGCCTATCTCTGACAACACTCGCTCTCTCTCTCTCCATCACTCACAAACACATCAGTCAACACAATGCACTGATTTGCACTATCTATCATACACAGTCGCTAGCTTGCTCGCTCTTCCTCTCTCTCTGCACTTGAATGTACTTACACATTTCCTTATCAATCAAGTCACACGGTACCACAGAACGCTTCCAGAATACTGATGTAGCAATGGGCTCAAGGGTAGACAATAACAATCAATCACCGGGCAAGCGGACACGCCACGGAATCAAGTTCTGCATTGGATTGATTGTGGAAGTACTGCAGTGCAATTAAAAGGCGAAATATCTGCCCAGACCCATCACTGTGAGTCTCTGCGATTCTGCCCATGTCACCCATGGAAGTAGATTAGGCCTCAACAGTGCAGGTGTCAGTGTGTCTGGGACGTGAGTCGTTGGATGAGAGCGGGTGTCCTTATGGACACAGAAAATACTGCTGTAGTTTTAGATGACACCACTGGGGACCGGAGGGCGGACAGAGGGAAGAAACAGGGAGGGGTCAGAGGATAAGAACGAGAGGGAGTAGAGTGGAGGTGAGGAAAACAATCAGAGAATGTTCGATTCAATTCGGTGTGCGTCTGTGCTGTAGGTGTCCTACGCCCGGCCAAGCTCAGCCTCCATCCGGGATGCCAACCTGTACGTGAGCGGCCTGCCCAAAACCATGAGTCAAAAAGATATGGAACAGCTGTTCTCTCAGTACGGACGCATTATCACCTCACGCATTCTGGTGGACCAAGTCACAGGTACAGCCTTAACTCACTCCCACACTAGCCTTCATTCACCCTCCCGCATCGTACATCCAGCCAAATCTAACTTACCCACGTCACCGGACTGTGGTGTGACTGGTAGACTGCTGGCAGCCAGCATGTGATTCACCCCCCTCCCCCCCCCTCGCCCCCCGCCCCCCCCAGGTGCTAACATTGGCCTGTTTTCTGATCCGGAGCAGGCATATCGCGAGGAGTGGGCTTCATCCGGTTTGACAAGCGAAACGAGGCAGAGGAGGCCATCAAGGGCCTGAATGGACAGAAGCCCTTGGGCGCCTCAGAGCCCATCACCGTCAAATTCGCCAACAACCCCAGCCAGAAGACAGGCCAGGCTCTCCTGACCCAGCTGTACCAGACAGCTGCCCGCCGCTACACCGGACCCCTGCACCACCAGACCCAACGCTTCAGGTACTGACCCCCCCCTCCCCAACATTACTCACCCCTCACCACCTGAACCGCCAAGCCCTCCAAACCACCTGGACAGACCACTACGGCGCTCATCCTCTTTTCCTCTCTCCCCTTTCTCTCTGACTTTCCTTTAAACTGCAGCATCATCCCTCCATTTGGAAAGGGACCTGATCCAAATAACAGCACAAAACCAATGTAAGAGACCCCAGTTTACAAAGCACAATAAAAACAAATAGCTCCTCGCAGGGTTTTTTTTTTTTTCATAGAAAAAAAAGAGAGATTTCCTCCTCGCTCACCAACAAACGAATCCAACAGAGAGCTCACACTGGCAGACGAGCCCACACACATGGCAAATGCATACACATGCGTACCCATACACTTCCAGTATGTGCACACATCCCACTTGTCTAGTGGAGTGTTGTGGTTGGCTAGGCTATGGCTCTCTGGTTGGTTCTTTGGGGGACGTTAGACTCACTGGCAGTGCAGGGCGCCCTCTGGAGGCCAGCTGCTGAAGGAGCTGCATGATCAATGAAAGCCCTTCCTTCTCTCGGATATCGCAACTAACTTCTCCACCCCCTTCATTCTCCCTCTTGCGTTGCAGACTCGACAATTTACTAAACGCCAGCTACGGAGTCAAGAGGTAAATGCCAAAGGTGTACGTTCAAAAAGCATCCATGCCTCCAAAAATACACCTCAAACAAAGTGACCGGAATACCAACTGCTGATTTGACCTTCAAATTAGAGATAAATGTCTCATTTCCTATTCACACTGCCCAATGAACTGTTACATAAGCATCCAGGACAATGAACACGATCTGCACACACTTCAAGCAGTGATAAGACTCCTTACAGCAGGGTATTCTGGCATGGCTTTGTTGAACCTTTTCGTTCTTTTGTTTTGATTAATGGAATCGATTTGTACGTATTTATTTCTGAACTAACATTATCAGTTTGGGTTGCTTTAATGTCCCTTTTTTTCCACCAGCATGGACATACCAGATTCCGTTTGCGTCTCCTCTGTTTGCTCCAGTTTTCCTATGATTTGATTCTGATTTGCTTTCATCCCTCTCTAGGTTTCTGTGTTTTGTTCAATATTGTGATTTCCGTTGAACATTGTGATTTCTGTGTCTAATTTTTGCAGAGGCTTTGGTCAACAGAGAATATGACTAAAATATGCAGAGAGTGTGGGTGTTTGTGTGTCATAGCCCACGGTGTTGTTTCGTGTGATAGCAGGTAGTTTGGAACCACTGTTGTGCCCACACATGCATTTATCTACTTAAGGCAATGGGGATGGAGATGGGGTCCCTACACTCCGTGCCTGGCTACACTATTGTAATGCTGGCAGTACACGCCTATGTGGGACAGTAGAGTGCTGGTTGCTGTGTGGAACTTCAGAATGACACCCATGGTAGTTCTCCCTCTCTCCTTCCCAGGTTCTCGCCCATAACCATTGACAGCATGACCAGCCTGGCAGGGGTCAACCTCACCGGACCCACCGGAGCCGGCTGGTGCATCTTTGTCTACAACCTGTCCCCCGAAGCCGACGAAAGCGTCCTGTGGCAGCTGTTCGGGCCGTTCGGCGCTGTCACTAACGTCAAGGTCATCCGTGACTTCACCACCAACAAATGTAAGGGCTTTGGCTTTGTCACCATGACCAACTACGACGAGGCAGCCATGGCCATCGCCAGCCTCAATGGCTACCGCCTGGGCGATCGTGTTCTGCAAGTCTCCTTCAAGACGAGCAAGCAGCACAAGGCTTGAGAGAGGTTCGGCTTGTGCCTGCTTCTTCATCCCGCAGGGAGAGTACCTGAGCTCCCTGTACGATCACTCTACATGGGCCTGGACTGAGTCTCTCTCTGACACACACACACACACACACACACACACACACATACACAAACAAACACTCGCTCTCTCACACACACACACGCAAACATTCAAACGTACGATACCAAAACATATCCACACATCCAAATACACACACAATGATAGTCAGAGTTTCAAACAAATACACAAGTAGAGTTTTTTCTTTTCTCTTACACAACATGCTAGTCCTTCCCTACGTTTGCCTGGATTGAATTGGTAGGGGTGCGTAGTTGTTCTGTGGGGGTGGGTTTGAGAGTTGTCCATGAGGGAGACAGTCTAACGAATGTGACAGAGAATGTGCGCTGAGTGCTTTGATTGAATTCAGGCAAATAATGACCACTACTGAACAAAATGATCAAAAATCGAAATGAAGAGCAAATATGTGCAATTTACCCAAACTCTTACCCAACCAACTCTCCCAGTATCTTGCTGGAGAAGATGTAGTCACTTTTTTTACACTTGGGCATTTTGAATCAGTGATTTTTTTTAAGATCAAAGGAAAATAATTAAAAACAGTGTTCT
This sequence comes from Plecoglossus altivelis, assembly GCA_036571765.1. Taxonomy (NCBI): domain Eukaryota; kingdom Metazoa; phylum Chordata; class Actinopteri; order Osmeriformes; family Plecoglossidae; genus Plecoglossus; species Plecoglossus altivelis. Next base: position 9,017,949 of record BROE01000018.1, on the reverse strand, counting down.
CTTATATACGTATATTAAAAATATAACTATATATTCAATATTTAAGGTGGTTAAATAGCCGAGTATGTAAGCATTTTCTAGAAACGTTGACTACTGTTCCCTAGCTCTACATTAAGTGGTGCCTAGTTTTTAGGGCCATTTCTCTATTGAGCTGAGACCCGATATGATTTAAGTGAAGTAATGGATACTGGTCAGAGACAAGCAGCTAAATGGGCCTTACAATCACACGACTCCCTCACAACACACTCACACCAGAAAGTCTCACACGAGGAAACCACTGCTGAAATAAAACAGCGCACACATTCACCACAGGAAGACACTTTCACATATCCACCTTCCCATAGGAATTGGTAACACGATAATTTCGGTCACTGAAGCTGAAGAAGCTCTTTGAACTTTCCCACCATGTTTTGTATTCATGAGAATGGATTCCACCACAAGCAGCTGTCCCAGATTTCTTTTGTTCTTATGGTGCCAGTGTTCCTGGGAGAATCTCTTAATGCTGGGGGTTGAGTTTAGAGCGAAATGATTTCACCAAATCTCACAGAGCCACTTTACCCAAACACCGAACCTGAAGCAGGGCTCCACAAAACAGCACGCCGAGGGCAGACTGAGAGGATTGACTTCTAGTTCTTTCTATTTCTTCTGCTTTGCCTGGCCCTCCTCAATGTCTTTTAAATCCCTCACAAGAAGCTTATCATCAGAATTCTTTCCCCGTCATCGATTGGATAACAACTCATGCCCGCAAATTGTAGCCGGGGCACGAACATCATATAAACAAACCATATAAACAAACGAGACAGTAGTTATTCTATTTCTTCAAGTCATATCTGATCGGCACTACCACCAAAATAGCGGTTCCCAAAATATTCCATTTGCATGATAATTATTTGAGGCATCCTTGATGAAATGTGGCAAAAAATCAGCTGTTTTGGTGACTGGCGGTTAGGCTCCAGCAACTTGACCTTGTACAGTGATGGGAGAGCTATTGGCTTACAATATCAAGACATCTGCACATAGTAGATTAAATAAGGTCAACTGTAGTCAAGACATTTTTCTTTTCTTTTTTTAAATAACGCTGTGTTAGCCAAAGAGGAAGACGATCTCTTTGAAAGGATTACATTAGATAAATCTATTTTTATACACACAAAAGAACAAGACCTTGTGCTGAATTTTTACAGATTCTTAAGCTTGGCAAAATTGGGACTCCACATGTCTTTATTTGAAGCCCTCTGTTCTCCTCTGAGCGAAGAGGAAACAGCATGTGGGGTACGGATGGGCATTTAGGGGAGGGGGAGAGGAAAGGTTTGATCTCAGACAAACTTAGCCGTTCAAACGTTTGAAACGAGAGAAAAAAATATAATGGGAATCGATCAAAACGAATCAGCAAAGCCAAGACGTGGATAAAACACAACACCCATTAGCCAATAATACAGAAACATGTCAACAGCTGTAATATGTGCGGGTGGATGAACACGTACAATGTTGTTCTAAGATTGTATACGATGTTGTTTCAATCATAAGGTAGTGAGGTGCAGTGCTATGGTATTAAGCATTAAGCTGAAGTCTGGCTCTGTTACTGTTGGTACATGCTTGGCTGCTTGGTACAGTCACAGAGAGGTTTAAAGCAATTCTTAATAACACCAATCGTGACTGTAACTATCTGACGTCATATTTAGCCAAAGAATTGGATTGAATTTCAGTATCGGTACGGTTTGATTCAGTCTAACTATATCAGTCCCAGCATTGATTTATTGCATGAGGATACCTTTTGAGTTTTGTGCCGTCATTAAGTTTTAATGTCACCGTTTTTCATATCCGTTTGCACTTTGCTAAATGCAAAACCCCAAACGTAATACAGCATATCACACTTTCTTCGTTGAATGAATATCACTTAGTCAAAATGCTTGGATTTGTAACAGGAAAACATTTCTCAGACACATAACGACATCAGATGTGTACCACATGTCCATAACATTGGACATATGATAGTCTGCACACTGGATTGGCAACCTTACGACCTGCTTCCAACATCTTTGCACGACAGCAGAGTTTGAATTGAACCCAATGCTCTTCACATTGCACCACTTCTACTTTGGCCTTTGGCTTTTATCATCTTAAAACCATTTCATCTCCTGTTTGGCCCAGACGAACATCATTGGTGGAGTGCCGAGTGCCGACCAAAAGCAAATAAACAGCAACATCCAATCACAAACAAGCCTTTTTCACTACTGCTCTGGAGAAGGGGGAGAGGAAAGCTGACCCAGCAGCACCTGGGAGAGTCCAACGGTTGAACCTTGGGAACGAAACAGAGCTGTCTGGCCACATACAGACTAGTATAGTTAGCTAAAAACCCCCCCAGACCAAAAGCCCATATGGTCCCTCCATATCCAGTCAATACAGAGACCCATCTCCCTCCCACCTGCAGTAGAGAGACAGTGAAAATGGCAGGGGGGCCACAGTACTGCACCGCTTGAGCAACAATAATAATCATTTAAAAAGACAAAAAAACTTTCCTATGGAACAGTAAGTGCAATGTGCTTTGTTTTTATATTGACTGAGAACAAAAGATATATATATTTTTAAAAAAAGAAATTAAACGTCACACTGAAATGGTTCGCGGAATAGAGAAAGGATCAAATGTAAAGAAAAAAAGTGTTAATGAACAGATGAATTAACAGAGAATCAAAAAAAGCACCAAGAGCTCCGATCTCTAAATGTCCATAATCCCTTCCAGTCCCCAATTACTGCTCTAACCATGCAAGCTAAAACTAAACTGCATATCTGGGTGAATCAAAGAGCAACTTCAAAAGACCTTGAAAGGAATACTGTCTAATATATCATCAGTTTTAGCCCATGTCAATTTCAGAATATCATTTTCTTGTAATTTATTGATTTATTTGACATATCAAGTTTCACTTGTTAACTTAGCGTATTTGTGTTGTTGATGTTGCCATAGAGGACACACATGGGTCAAAGTTTTTATTTGGTTGCTTTGATTGGGTACAATTTGTTATGATTTTTATTCCATTATTTAATTAGTTGCAGTTCTTACAGTGTATGCCGATTTTAGACTTAGTTAGAATTTTATTTCAATCAAACTGTGTTCGATTGTGTTTGTAAAAGTCTGTGGTAGCTTTTGTTGCAACATAAATAATTTAAACTGAAAAAATTCAAGATAGCGCCAACAAACTTGTATTATTTGGCGACTTTAAGCTTGTAGTTTTAACTTATTGTTAACTTAAAAACTATTTATTATTATTATGATTATTATTATTGCCTCGTATAAAGTATGTTTTGTGTATATTTATGGTTTATTTCATTATATTTGCAAGTTTAAAAAAAATTTAAGTTTGCCAAAATTGTGGTTACACCATTTCTTTCTTAAAAAGGGAACAAATAGATTAAAAACAGCTTTAGAAGTACGATTTGGAAAAGTTCTCCATAGTCAAAGAATGCACTGCTATATTTAACTAATTGAAGTGTATAAACATACATGCTGTGTGCTAGATGTTATGCCTTTACTGCCTGTGTTCTGTTTGTCTTGTTAAATGAAAATCTTTTGATTATTTAATCTAATCACAGTCTTGTTTTTCCGGCCACTCTGAGAACCCGAGAGTGTGATGTGATTGGTGCCTGGGGCCAGGCTGTAGCCTACAGCAGGAACTAGGCACAAGCCTGAGAGTCTATGGGCTCTCAACATGCTTTCTTCCTACTGCTGGAGAGATTCATGACTGAATATAACCTGGGAGGTATCTAAACAGTCTGTGCAGGCTTCCTCTCCTTGTCCCTTCATCTCCCGCATTGTTGAACTGGAGCCCTGATTTCAAGTGGACACCTCCATCTTGTTCCTAGTTCCAGTAGAGGTCATTGAGGGGGGACAATAGAGGGAAGCCAGGTGGGCTCGCAGTGATGAGCTCGTAAGCAGGGGCAGCTGCGGGAGGAAAGGAAGGTTGTGGGTCATGCAGGATGAGAAGGGGGGGGGGTCAGTGGTTCTTCTGTTTCTCAACCAACTGTATTTTGTGTCTATTTATTTAGAAGAAGGGACACAGAGTAACTTATTGATGTTCTTCTTACATTTTCCTGGAATGGTAGAACAAATCAAAGGAGAAAATGATCAAAAAAAACCTACTGGCATTCACGTCAGTAGAGAGAAATCTAAATCTCATACTTCCAAACATGACCAAATGAACAAAGACAAAATGTTACCAAGAAAAATAAACCTTTCAGTTTAGTTTAGGATATTTATTACTGGGATTTCAGCTGAAGACGCTTGAAGACTTTTTCATGGAATTGTTTAATTATTTGTACTTTACATGCCAGAAAAAAAATAAAAATAAAAGTTACAAATCTGAGTGAACCACGTTGCTTTTATTTGTTTGATCTTATTTGCTTAAAACATGTATTGATTATGCTAGACAGATCATTTTCAAATTTGCCTGTCATTGTTTTGTCATGAATGCACGACAGCATCCAGTTGCAATAATTAAAATGGAGAATTTCATGTCAACACATTTTCAGATAGACCCCTCCCTTGGATAACTAAGTCACAGGCCCAGAAATAAGCCCGTACAACACAATGCTAACCATTACCCTCTTTGTGATCGTGAAAAAGCTACATTACTGGATAAATGGTACTCACCATTCAAATGAGTGTGAGCCATTTACCATTACTATCATGCATTACCATTACCATCATGCATTTATACAGATTTAACCCTTAAGATGCATAGGGTCATTGTGACTGACCTTTTGTATCATAACAGTGGGGTCACAGTGACCCGAAGGCAACACCAGAGTTATGGCAAATTAATCATACTTTAGTGCTACTAAGTCAAATGCTACTTCACAACACCTTTTCAGACTTAAACGATCAAATAAAGCGAGACATATTCCTAATTTCAGAATGAGATCAAAGAAAATCAATTAAGAGTTTTAAAATCACGTTTATTCAGATTTCTTGGAATGACATTAAATCGGGACACTAAATGACATGTCAGATCGTTACAACATAACAGGTGGCAAACCGAAGTCTGACCAACAGAAGAAGGGGGAAATATACCCCAGCGACACTCCCTCTCAGAAACAGTAGTGCTCCATCTGTCCCCCACAGTGGTCCCAAAACAACAACCTAAAAAACACACACACGAACCGAAAACGAACGAACAAACATGTGACTGGCGCAGCACATCCCAACGTTTCCTTCCAAAAGGCCAGGTTAGCCCAGCCGGTGTTCCAGCGTCTGTAGACGTACCGCTCAGGTGACACCTCCCCATCACAGCTCCTCGTGGCCGTGGAGGGCCGGGTCCCCGCCGGGCGGCTCCTGGCACACGGCGGGCGTGGTGAACTCCATCAGATACTCGCAGCGGCTGGGCTCCGAGGTGGACGTCACCACCGTCTCCTTCCCGCAGGTCAGCTTCACCTGACGCCAGCACAATGTCAGCATCTCAAACCATCCAAGTCCCCCTGTGACAACCCTGTCTGGATGGCGAGCTCCCACCACTACGCTTCCTTAGCAGCGCTGAGTTTTGATGTGAAGCGCTCGGGCGTTTTTGCAATCAGCCAAATTGCACCCCAGGAAGTGATGGGTGACAGGTGGCGTCATGGGACTATTCTACCATTGAATGAACTGGATTAGACGAGACAGGGGACTTACTGTGGTGGATCTGTTGGGGCCTTGCCAACAGCCTGTCCCATGATCGTACTTCATCAGAGAGTAGATGTTGCCTTCGGGGCCTGCCCACGTGCCCCAAGAACTAAGGGACACGCAAAGAGAGACCACAGTGGTTAGTTAAGGTCATGTTAGCCTTCAGTACAATGAAGTAATGACTAGAAGGTTCTCTCTTACCCGAGGTTGGTTTCCGATCCCCCAAACTTGGGTTTCTGTGTCACTCGATTAAAAGGACACAGTCTGTAAATGTACCTGAAATGACGAGAAGTTGCTGGTGACAAGAAGGTCAAAGTATGATATCAAAATGACTCCCCTTGACCACAAATACAAACATACAAGGATGTGCGACTTACTCGCTGGTACTCAATTCGTAGCACTGGCTGTAGAGATAAGCAAACTCCGCACTGGGGCCAAAGTCAAAAGTGATCTCCTTCTCCAGATTCCTGGACACACCAAAAAAAATGAGTTTGAAGATTGCCATCGACTTTCCTCTGCAGATTTACAGCCCAGACAGGTCATCCATCGCGCCGAGAGCCCTCACTTGATTTGATCGTCGATCTCGCGTAGCGCTCGCTCGGCCTCGTCAAACTCGCTCCGGGCTTTCTGTGCAGCTGGGGGGGGGGTGTTAAATGACACCATCTTTCACAGAATGATTTGATCCGGATAAACAAAAATCGAGTCCAAGAAACGTGACCACCCCCTTCCATTTACTCAGAAGCTATTCGTCTTAGTTTCAAAAGGTGCTCGAGTCACGAGTGCATTGTAAGCAGAGTGCTGGATAAGCTCACCGTCAATCAGACTTTGCGTCTCTGGATCGTAGGGTGGCATGGAGACCTGGTCGTCCTCCTTCTTCTCTGAAGTGGTTGGCGTGGGAGGTATCTACACAGCAAACACACTGGGTTCACTTCTACATCGTATCCAGACTAATCTAACCTCGCCCCCCCTCCCCCCCCCCAGTTGTCAAACGCAGGTGAGCTGTTGGGATTGAATGTGTTGACTGATGTTTAATCGCCCGGGTAGCAGACGCAGGTTAAAAGGTGGGTGGGTTTTAACGCAGCACTGAGCGCACTGTGACGCTCACAAAAGGATGAGCCATTTAAATAACTTCTCACAGCCATCATCCAGCAGTGTAATTGTTTCGAGAAACAAGCGAGACTGTCAGGGCTTCTAAAAAGCATCTTGATTCATGCTTTTAGGAGTCAAAGCACAACAGCCCCACTGTGTTAAACGCGTCTTTGGTGGAAGCAGCGACAACACGATAATAGCCCTTGAAGGAGGATTAGTATGAATGACTATAACAAAGGATGACTCCACATCATATTGGAGTTGCGCAAGTTCTGTTAGATGAGCTCATTGACCCCACCCCTCCCTCTCTCTCCCTCCCTCCCTCCGTCTCCCTCTCTTTCTTCCTCTCCCTCTCTTTCAAGAACAGACAGGCAAAGGCAGTCCCTAAAGTATGCACACTTTCGCGTACTTTACTATCTTCATCCTCTGGCTCGTCATCATCCTCATCCTCGTCGTCGTCGTCCTCCTCCTCTTCGCCGACGTCTTCCTCTGGGTAGTGGTCTGGTTCGCTGTCGGGGACAGGCTCCTTCACCTCCTCCTGGGGGGGCTCCACCTGTGCCTGGCTGTCAGCCTGCACTCCCCCACACACACACACACACACACGCACACGGTCACCCACATTCCTCCTCAGAAGAGAAACTTCGATGTGGAGAGTAGACCTGTGGTTACCTCTGATATGTATTTGTCTTTGATTCTGCTCCATGTGCTCTCGAACACTGCTGTGTCCACCCTGTCAGTAGCCCCCAGCAGGTCCTGGTGAAACAGAACACATGTATAGCATTAGACTCTGTTGGGGCAGCTGTGAGGGGGGTGGTGGAGGTGGGGGGATCCAATCGGATCCAATCCAGTGTTGAAGCTTTACTGGCATCCGGTAGTGAGCTGGAACGTGTTACCAGGAAACCCGGAGAGAGAGAGAGAGACAAGATTGAACGTGACGGGGCGTCTTACCTGGGCCTCCGTTTCTGTCAGAGTGCCATCCGAATCTAGGTCAAGCTCTGGGTGGGACTGAAGCTCGGCCACGGAAACACTGGGATGAACACACAAACCAACACCTAAGTAAGCACAGAGGAACCTCTGAATGACGCGGCCGCAAATCGATGTGAGATCCAGAGAAGCACTCACTATCCGTCTGCATCATCATCCAGCTCCAGGAAAGCCTCAGCCATGCTTGCCTTGTCCTTCTCCATGCGGAAAATCTCTTTCTCTTCTAAAAACGTTGAACAACAAGGGGCAAAAAGGAAAATTTGAGATATTTTCAAATGACAACTTCAGAACCATTATTAATATTATTATTTAATATAATATATAGATATATTAATTATTAATTATTAATATATCAATTAGACTATTATTAATAATAGTCATTTACTATTATTAAGCTTCTGGTGTATAACTAGTAACTGACTGTGTATCAGCCAGTAGGATTGATTACAGATTATTGATCTGTGATTACAGAAAAATAAGTCACTTTATTGCAGAAACTGGCAGAGGCAAAAAAATGTCAGGCTCATTTCAAAATATCCTTAATTCCTAGTCATGCAAGTCATTAAATCTTGTATTGAGTATTGGAAATGTACATTCTTCATTTTCAATTTAAACGATTTATTTAATTGCAAATTCCAACTCCAAAGGATCTGAAAATGAGCTCTAAAGCTTTCCTTGCCTGTATGAATCATCATTTAGCTTTCCATCTCCTTTCGGGTGTAATAAACAAGCATTGTTCGGTGCAAAAACATGTTACCTCTGTGCCAGAGCACCACAAAATGTCAGCGTCTTGTCATTTAACTATTACATACCCTCCCAGGCCTTCAGGTGGCGCTCTTTAGCTTCTTTTTCTGGTTGTTCTGCAGCTTCCTTCACTGTTCTGTACGCCTCCAGCTTCTCCTCTGACTCCTTCTTTTTGATCTGAAGCTCTTTCACTTTCTCCTGTGGAAAACATAAACACGTTTGGAAAAAGCTTGAACAAGTCGAGAGTATCGTTGCCTTGAGCCAACGACTTCTCAGGCTTGTTTTTCCTCACCTGTTTTTCCTCTTGACCCTTTTTGGCTTCGTGTATCAGTTGCTGCTTGAGCAGGAAACCTTCCTTAGCGACCTCAGCCAGCTTCTGCAGGCTCTCCCTCTCCAAGCGACCCAGATCCCTGAGGGACACAGCAATACAATCAGAACAAGGACTGTATGGAGGATTGCCAGAAACTCCGAGAAAATCGTAACAATACCATATTAAAATCGCACTATTCGTTGTTCGTTAGTACAAAATCTAAAGTTCATGTTTGGTGGTTCAGTCTCAAGGAAACTTATGATCCAGTCCTAAACGACCTGTTTTGTGATGAAGTTTTCACCCTTCTGACCACATCTGATGGCTTACACACCCTCACTGTATCCCAGGACTACACACCCTCACTGTATCCCAGGACTACACACCCTCACTGTATCCCAGGACTACACACCCTCACTGTATCCCAGGAAGCTGATCTAGGAAATCAGACTGTAAAAACAGCTGGGGACTGAGGTGTTTGCTTTGACTGCTCACCTGCAGGTGTTCTGACATGTGGCACCGCTGTTGTACTCATCCGTAGTGTCACAGCAGTCTGTGGAGGGAGGGAGAAACAGAGAGAGAGAGAGAGAGATAGAAAGAGAGAGGGACAGAGAGGGGGGAGAAAAGAGGGGGAGAGAGAAAGAGGGGGAGAGAGACAGACAGAGAGTAAGACAGAGAGAGTGAGAGACAGAGAGAGAGAATGAGAGAGAGACAGAGAGAGTCTCACACACCTTTGCCCACATCATGAAAGCCCAAGCCTGAGCAGAGAGGATGGGGCATTGACCTTGACCTCCAAGAGAACACATCTGCATTTCTTACCACAGATGCCATCGTTGATGCGTGAAGAAGGAATGAAGGCGGACCTGAAGCCAGCATTGGTGCAGTGGAAGCTGCCATTAGGACAGGCAGCCGTACCTGAAATGCACAACAGGGTTGTATGCTTGAAATGGCATGTAGGATTCATACGACAACTAATAGATTAAGAAAGCAGAATCCCTTCCAAGGATAACTGGATGCCAAGACAAATATCTCCAGCATTTCGAGAGTCTCCTACCTGGTTCATCAGAGCCATCCTTGCAGTCACAATAGTCATCATTGACCCGATCAAAGGGGATGGTGCGAGAACCGTCCAGACAAGTGAAAGGCTTGTTTTCTTCATAGAACTGACGCTCTGCGCAAAAAGACGAAGATCACATGATTAAGCAGTGGGGGGAAAAAACACTTTTACTGCTATATCCCCACACTCATAGTCGTGAGACCGACGACTGAAGTAATCGGATAGTCAAATGGAACGTTCTACTTCTATATACTGTCTTTAAACTTAAAGCTTACTCGATAGAGGAACGCCGCGTGGTCGCTGGATCTCCACCGCTGTGCATGTGCACACCGCCAGGCCGATGAACAGGAGTAAGCGCACAGTAGACATGGTGCAGTAAGCTTTTTGCAGATGATCTCAACTGTCCAAAAGGAAAGTCAACACAATTTCGAAATTTATATAAATGAAAATCCCAGTTCGTTTGCTATGACAGAATGTAGACGCTTGCAAGCGTTCACCAACAGCCGAATATTTGCTTAATATTAAGCTTTCATTTGCTCCATCTTACGCAGTGGTGGCTAAAGCTAACGAACTAGTTAGCTAGCTATGTGGCTAGTTCAATTACATGACGATGGTATATTTAGCTATAAGCACATAAAGACTGTAAAAGGCTATACTGTCTGCGTGGAGTAACAAATTATGATACATTTGCTATTACAAGAAACACAGTATTTAAGGAATATAGAGTGAGAAGCTAATCATTCATTACCCTTCCTTCTTCCGCACTGCCAATAACAAAACACTTCTAGGACGTGGGTTACGTACAATGTGGTGTTTTTCTCTGATTGGACTGCAACATGTGTTTCGCTTGGTGATTGGAGAAAGCTGAAGGAGACCGGAGAAGAGGAGTATTCTGGGTAAATGCGTCGGAAGCAGCCATCTCATGCAAGAAGATCAAGTAAAATAGAAAGAACAGTAGCCCATTATGTCTATTATGTGTCCTTACTGTGACGGTCATCCGCTTGCTTGACGATGTGCGTTTTGTAGGGGGGGGAAATAAATACATGTATTCCCATATTGAAGTATGGCTTGGAGTCAAATCAGTTGAGATAAATATGCACTGGTATTGTAAGACAAGGTGGAATATTTTCATATTTTCTTTGAAAAAAGACAACAACTGGAAAGCAATACTTTGCATGTTTGCTTTAATACAAAAATCTTCCTTTATTTGTAATCTTAACACACTTTACAGTACCGAACAGTGAAATAAAAGAAAAATATACTGATATATAATTATTTTATATATAGCTGTTTGCTTATTAAATGCATTTTATTCACAAAATGACACTTCAGTTCTCTCAGAGGAAAACCTTTCATAAAAATAATATAATAGAAAATAACTTGGACACATTTTACACATTACGGCAATATAATTTACAAATATTACAATCATTTCATGTGTTTTTTAAATTTATATAATTTTTCTAACTTGTGAACAAACAAATGAATTAAAGCCCAGATAATTTCTCAGAGGGATTCTATGACCAAAATGACTTAGAATTAAAAGTGGAGATTATTCTAGAAATGGCAAGGTTGTGACCTTTAAGGCCACAACCCTTTTTTTTCTTCCTTCCGAGTCACACCATGTGACACAAACAGTCAAAAAACACTAGTATGAACTTTCCTGGATTATTGATGGAGATCGTTTTCTATGACGTTTGTCTATGCCAACAGAGCATGGGCAAACATAACAAATGAGAAAAGGCCCAGGTACCTGGCCCGATGGAATGCAATCAGTGTAACAGCTAATTATCAATCATCCGACACATAGATCCACACTACTGTAACCACGTCACCTACCTTACAACCCGCCAAAAAATAAAGTGCTGGTACAAAATATTTTTCTGACTGTTTGTATACAATTAGAATTTACACAATTCAGAGTGTGTGAAAAAAGGACAGCACAAGAGAGAAGGACAGCAGAGAGGAAAGATGAAAGTGTCAGAATTTGGCCTATAGTGCTTAAGTGATTTACTGTACTACCTCAGTCTTATAACAACCATACAAGGTCATTTGTCAGTGATGATGACAAATAGACTTGGATAAATTTATAATTTACAGTCCAACATTACATTATTTACAAAACAAGCTGTGGTAATGCAAGTAGTTATACTATCAATATGTTGTTCAATTTCCAGACCATCCACCAGAATGATACAAAAATAAAAACTGTACACAAACTGTTCAAAGAAAACACTTCTGGTATTTCCTATGGTTTTCTTTTCATCATTTAAAAACAATGGCAGCGATCAATCAATTGAATAATTCCTTAATAAGAAACGATTGCTACAGTATTGTGTTAAAATGGCAATTCAATCAGTGTTTGTTTTTTATAGCTCATAACAACAAAAAGCCACAAAAACAAAGCCACATCTTCAGAAACAGGTCGATGCATCGTGGGAATATCAGATTCGACTGCAACAGCAACCCTGGATTCCCATTCCACATATCAAAGGCCAGAGCAGAGACCCCACAAAGTGACCCCTCTGCTCTATCCAATCATAGAGCTGGCCAGACCCCTCCCAGGACCCTCTTCCTTCAGGCACAGGATTCTTAAGATAAGCCCAGTTACTGACCTGCAGAAACGAGCTTCGTATGCCCTCGATAGAACCTTCCTGATTGCATTTTACCCTATGAAAAATCCTAAGTCAAACTGTCACCTTTATAAGTTGTCCTGATCCAGGCCCGACCATCAATCCAGAATAATGGTAATTGTGAGTGTGACGAGCTAGTTTGTGGCAACAAAAAACACGCTCTCCTCATCCATTTCTTCTTCAAGTCCCTCTTTCTATTTTCCTCCCTCTCCCCCTCTGTCTCTCTCTCTTTCCCTCTGTCTCCCTGGCTCTCTCTATCTATCTCCCTCTCTCTTTCCCTCTGTCTCCCTGGCTCTCTCTATCTATCTCCCTCTCTCTTTCCCTCTGTCTCCCTGGCTCTCTCCGTCTCTCTCCATCTTTCCACATAAACGTTCACATTCATCATCAGAAACCTCCGTCCCCACATCTTGCAATTTTCCACATAAAGCAAAATGGTAAAGGGTGAAAAGCAACCCTTCCCCAAAGAGGGGAATCAAGTGGGGATTGAAATGTGGGTTTGTCCTCTCGTGACCATCACAACACATTCTTAATATTGGCTATAACATTGTGGCAACATATTGATTATGTGGCAGCAATGTTACACTTTCTCTTTAAAATGCAGGACGCTGGATAAATTGTGTAAAGACAATTCACACAGATAGAGGCATACAGACATGGTATAAATATACTAGGATATTTTAGAATATATCATATAAATCTACATAGTGGCAGGCACCGCATGTGTCCTGCATGTGACATTAAGGCAAAAAAGCTTCAAACATAATAAGGATGATTTGGGACAGCCAGTCCTCCTTTTGGACAGTCTTCTCCCCTCCAACCAGCACTTCTCCCTGATTTTCAAAACCCTAAAATCACTGTTTCTCCTCAAAACCCTTTGCCCCCTGAAAGCACTGTTTCCATCTCCAATCTCTTAATCTTATGTTTTGGTGCCAACCGAAGCGTTATGCGAAGAGAGACTGGACGCGAAAGAATTTGCATGAACCATGGAATTAGTGCTGCTGCTGAAATTATTAGTAAGTCTTCAACATATTCAGCAAAACTTTGATTAATAGAAAATAGGCATAACGTATGCTCCAAAGATTTACATGGCTTATACTCATAAAGTAAAAAAGAAAAGTCATTCTTAGAAGAAAACCGAGTTGCAGGAACGAGTCTATTGGCGGTATTAGTGGAGGTGTGGTAATAGTGGTGAGTGCTCTTTCTAGAGTTTGGAGACGTCTCATTACCAAAAGAGCAACAAAGGAAGACTTACGACTGAAAACATGTCACCACAGAAACAAACTGAGCTTGTGAAGTGCACAGTAAAGAAAGAACAGGTAAGATAGATCTCAAGAGACAATCAAAAATGAAGACAAAAGCAAAACACTCCTGTCCCACGATGCATTGCTTCACGGCAGCTCCATTCAGGAAGCTGGTGTTTTCAGAAAGGCACACAGCCATCTTGCACCGGTAGCACTTCTCATAAAGGGAAAAGAGGGCTGGGACCAGCAGGCCCCTTTATCGCAGCATCTTCCTCTCAAGCATGATCCTCCTCTCCTCCTCTCTTCTCCTCCCTTCCTCTCCTCCTCTCCTCCTCTCTTCTCCTCCCTTCCTCTCCTCCTCTCTTCCTCTCCTTCTGCTTTATAGATCCGTATTATTCTTTCCGACAGAAATGGAAAAAAAGTCACTCTGAAGTGTAGCATTTCTGAGGAGAACAGAGTTTCTGTTGAGATTCTACAAACATGAACTATTAATACTGACTGACACTATTTAATACTCCACTAAGAGATGGCTTTTTCCAAAGAGATTCAGAACTAATCCAAGACCCCATCTACACACACGCAAAACACACGAGTGTGTTACAAGTGTGCAATTGTGTTTCAGTGACTCTGTGTATGACGTGTGCATGTATTTGTCTGGGCATGTGGTGTGTATTTGTCTGTGTGTTTTAACATGACTACTTTGGTGTATGCGTGTCTGTATGTGTACATTTCAGTTTCAGAGCACTGCACTTCCATGGCCCATTATTGATGTGTTTCCCCATGCCTTTTCATCCACAGTTCCTCAAATTATATTTGCTGGAATGACTCCAGCTCCCACGTCAAATCTACAGTTGCTGTGTTATTAGCTTTAAGCATTATTATTTAGTTCCCTTTTTGAAAAATAGATTTAAAGGTCTGTATTGTTTATGTACTCTTTTTTTGTTGTTCTTGGTTTTGCCATCAAAAATAAAGATGGAAAAAGAGAATGTGGGTGCGTGTGAGTTGGGTGGGGTTGGGGGTGGGGAGGCAAAACTCATGTGTCATCAGCTGGTGAGGAGGAATCTTCCTCCTCCTCTTCCTCCTCCACGGGACTCGTGTCAGAGTGTCTCCCCACCTCACCCCCTAACCGAGTCTTCCCCTGTTCTCCTCCCTCCTCGTCCTCCTCCATGACCACCTCCCCTTCCTCTTCGATGATGTTCTCGTCCTCCTCCGCGATCCCGTCGCTTCCCTCCCCCTCCTTCTCCCCGTCCGTCTGTCCCTCGCAGCGGCCCTGCGTCAGGTGGTTCGGGGTGGGCCTCTCCCCCTCCTCCTCCTCCACCAGCTCCCCGTGACTGTCGTCGTCCAAAGTCAGCTCAAACTGAAACTTGTCTATGCAGACGTTGAGCTCCTTGTCAGCGTCCACAGGCTCTGGGGGGCTCTGGGGGATGGTGCTCTGGTACCAGTCCCTGTTGTCCTCCAGAGTGTCCAAGATGTCCTGGGCGTCTGGGTGGACCAGGTCCCCCCACGTCTCCCACAGGGGGTGCACGAT
The DNA here is from genome assembly GCA_036571765.1 of Plecoglossus altivelis. NCBI lineage: Eukaryota > Metazoa > Chordata > Actinopteri > Osmeriformes > Plecoglossidae > Plecoglossus > Plecoglossus altivelis. The sequence goes on along the minus strand of BROE01000018.1, from coordinate 9,002,719 downwards.
ATAGTCGATAAAGCCCACCTATACCAGGATAGAAGAGGGGACCGGTCAATATCGTACAAATGAGCAAAACATGTATACGTGGGTGTGGGTGTGTTTGTGGGACTGGGCCTACCTGACTCTTCTCCACAGAGGCTGTGTGTTTGTCACACATGGGACTTATCTCCATGCCTCTCTCCCTCTCCTTGTCTCCCTGTCTGAAGAACTCCTCCATGATGCGCTCGGTCCACTGTCTGTACACAGCTAGAGGCTTGGTGGGGTTGCTCAAATCAGCACAATGCACCATGTTCCTCAGCACCTACACACACACACACGCACGCACGCGTACACACACACACACACACTCACGCATGCGCACACACACATGCACACACGCACACACACACACAGGACACAAAATTAACAAGGCCTTGGGCATTCAGAGCCCAAACAAGAGATGTGCCAGTATCTAAAAAAAAACCCTGACAGGATCATTTTCCCTATAACGGACATAATTTACAACAGAACTTCACTTGAGGCGACAAAGCTTACTTGTATGCGATCTGTGTAGTGGTCTAGCAGTAGCACCCCTGAACTTGTCACCTTCTTGGTCTCCACCATGGTCTTCAGATCTGCTAGCAAGCTCATGTGTTTGGACATGTCAGTTGCCAACACCTAAAACAAAGCAGCGAGGTTTGTGACGTCAGACAAAACACTGTCCATCACCATGACGCCCGCATGGGGACTCATGCAGGCTGCGCCTGAGTGACATCAAGGTCAAGCAGAGCAGGTGAGTGACAGGGCCTCACCATGTCAATGACCAGCTTGCGCAGGCTCTGGCGTTGCCTCTTGCTGAGGTTCTGAAAGATGTCACAGTTCTCCTCGTGGAGCAGCTTGAAGCCCACAGCCAGGTGGTGGTTCTCCAGAACCGACTCATCGTTGTACATCAGAGCTAGCTCTGAATCTGGGGAAGAGCAACATGCGGTCGTACCGACTGGGTCAGAACACACGCAAGGGAAAATCTATGTTTGACAGGTCAGGTTGTTACTGCAGGTTCCCTTGTCGCATGGGTTGAACTGTCATCAGAATCTGCCAAAAACTGCATCCAGAGGCAGCTTAAACTACCAGGAGCAATGCAGCAGTGCAGTTCATCTCTGCCATCAGTGCTGTACTCTACGCTTACAGTGTTGAGGAAGGCTTGCCACTCACTGGTGTTGATGAGGAACTGGTTGGACACTCCAGGATGGTCCACATCATGAATGGCTGCAGCAAACAACGCAGCCAGGATCTCTAGATCAGTGAACACAGCCTGAGAGGAAGGTAGAAGGAGGAGGCGGGGCGCGTGGGAGAAGGAGAGCTCAGTCAGGAAGTGTGCACGCTGCCCTGGTTCCATGCTTTCAGACACACACAGTCTCCATGACGTTGGCGCGCGGAGAGACAGCTATTCAAAGGTCCCTTTGATGTTTCCGGGTGCACTCTAGGTGCTTGTTATTAACATTAGTTCCTAAAAAAGGGCCGCCCTTATAAGATGCTTATTAACGAGACTATGAAAGTAACGAGAATATTAGGAAGGATTAGGGTGAGGGTTGGCGTCACCGTAAGATGATAAATAGGCTAGTTATTAGGTAATAAAGCACTTATAAGATGCTTTCAACATTAATATGTGTTAAGTAGACTTACAAAAGCCTTTTACCTATTAACCAACTCAAATCATTTGCACCTGGATCTAAAGTGTTACCCAGGATGGGAACAGTTTCCACCCGTCAGTGGATGAATACCAAGAGTGTGGCCTTACATCCAGAGCAGGGGTGGACAGCAGCACGTGGGTGGACTGGGTGACGTCTGCAGCGTGGAGGCTGTTGTGGTAGGCCACGTTGGCATGGTAGTGGTCTTCCAGAGTCATCACGTAGGTGATGAAGGTGTCAGCCGGGATGCTGAACGTCTTCAGCAGGTCCCTTTCCTGGAGCAAGAACGCACGAGACACATCACGGGTCAAGAGCGAACTCAGGGACGCTAGCACGCTAGCACGCTAACACGCTAGCCAAAGCTAAGACGCGTCGCGTTTCTGCGATCGGTCAAGCCGCAAGGCGGCCAAACAGACTTTCGCACACACCTGGAAGATGGCAAACATGATGCAGCTGAGAGGCCTGTTGTTAGAGAACTCAGCCACGTGAAAGATATTAAGGCCCCACTTATTCAAGTCATCCAGCTCCTGTGTAACAGACAGAATCAACACAGGCATCAGTGCATTTAACCCTTCTGCATTATCACCCAAAAGTAGCATGGGAAATGTATCGCTTTTAGTGCCTTATCAAAGCTCTTGTGTGTGTGCTGGAATGGGACGCGCTGGACCCAAGTATACCCTGGCTAGTGCTTCCTCCTGTTCAGTCTTGACTCCAAAGCGAGGCATGGCAGAGATGGGCAGGCTGGAGCTGTGAGTAAGCTTCTTCACCCCGCTGATGTGACACATAGGCTTCTCCCTCTCTCTCAGGGTGGGGGACGGGATCTCCACGTCATTCTGCTTATCTGGGGGTGGGCGTGGGGGGGGGGGGGGGGGGGGGAGAGGAAGGGGAGGGGGTCAGAGGTCACAAGTCAGACCGCAACAGAGGCTGGTTGGGAGAGGAGGAAGGGTCAGGTGGGATGGAGTCAAGGCGCGATGGGGGAGGAGAGGGGAGAGAGGGGAGCGAGGGGGGGAGGAGTTTGTCTTGACCTACCGAGGAAGGTAGTGGAGATGTATTCAGACACCTGGTTCCCGGACCGACTCATCTCAGACAGGTGCGAGAGCTCTCGGTTCAACATCCTCTTAAACTGAACAAGAACAGGCCGAAAGGATAGAGAGAAGGTTGGGAGGGGAGACAGAGAGGTGGAACAGGTTCAAACTGGTACAAAGCACGGTAAGACATAGGGTGGAAGTGTATTGTTGAGTGTATCTGGGAGGCCAACATGTGGTTTGGTAGGCTTGAAAGCCACACTACTAAACAATCAGCAAATAGAGGAGGCAAGAAAATGCAATCCAACAACAAGCCAACTTTTAATTTGCAGAGATCAAATTTTAATCTCCGAAGATTGGAGAGTTTGGGCAGGGAGACATGAGAGTCATGTTGAATCCAGGCTTTGTCCTCTTTGAGGAGAGAGACGTCCCAGGAGCAGAGAAACATTCCTGTCCTTCATGTCCTGCGCACAGCCACTGCAGTAAACATGACAGCATGGCTCCGAAAGGAGTGGATGTGCGCTCCTGTGTTTTTCCTTTCTTTGGTAATATGACACCCATTGTCCTTGACTGCGAGTGTGAACATTTATACGATGCCAGCGGCAGACATGACAGGGCAGTAATCTTATGCAAAATGGAAACGTTTTTTAAGGCACACGGACATATTTCAACCAAGCTAGGGTTGCGTTTGAGCAAGGAAAGTGAAGCCCGATGGCTGTGATCTGAGCCAGTCACGTGCAGGCGCAGTGCGATTCGGACCAGACCCCTTAGTCTGTGTCCTACTGACTGATCCTTCACACATAGTAATCTCCATGGCAACCAGAGAGGTTGCCCTGGCAACTGCCTCCTCACAGTCAGTCCTGCAGCATGATGGGCGAGCGACGGCTGCTTGGGAGACAATCCGAGAGAGAAGGCAGGTGGTGTCTGACCTTTCCCAAGGTCAACCTTCCCCTCCCTGTGCTCTCTCTCCTCTTCCCTTCTCTCTCTCCTCTTCCCTTCTCTCCCTCCTCTCTCGGCTTCTCACGGTAAACAACCCTGCTCACTCTCTGCTTCAAACCTTTGTGTCTCTGCCTTAGGAATCCACTCCCCTTCTTTTACTCATCCCCACAGCATTTCCTTCCTTTCCTTCCATCTCTCTGCCTCTCTCTCTCCGCTTATGTGAATCTCCTCTCCTGTCCGATCGGTCATTTTGTGTCATGTTTCTCCGGACCTGTCAGACAGAGAAAGCCATCGGGAGGCAGGTGTCCAGAGAAGCCCAGTGACACACAATTGCTGAGTCATAGCTGCCAACCAACACATCCAGAGTGCCAGTCCCAGTGCCAGGACAGACGACGCACAGACACATACGACCACGCGCTTCCTCCTCCCGAGCGATTCGACACACCGCGCCGAGCCCAAGCTGCGATAGAAGCGAGGGGGGGGGTCATCGTCAACCCTCCGATCGCTGCCGTTTTGAGCCCGGAACACCATCCAACAACAACCATCCGAATCGCATCTCGTTCACGTAGCCCTTCCCTTGATCAGGGCGACACGTGGCTTCGCGATGGCCCGTTGATGCCACCATTGTGATAACAACATCTTAACCTTCAGATGGGAAAAACTAAAAGAGTTACTGCGTCTCAGTGTAGCCTTACTCACTCCTGTATACATTTCAGTCCTCTATATCGGGGTGTTTTATGCACATACGTTACAGCCCGCACCAGCTGCAGTATGTTCACAAAGGCAACATCACATCGGAACGTGTTGTACTGGCTGAAGATACGGTTTGCCCCCTGAAATGCTCGCAGCCTACATCAAAACATTCGGATGTTTTTGCGAGGGCGAACGGGGTGTTTCTGCTGCATGTTTCTGTGCGAGTTGTTCGGGTGGGCATAGTCCTTGCTGCGATCGGGAGGGGGACCGGGGGGGTGG